>JAHKKF010526071.1:0-20268 GCA_019740295.1 Labeo calbasu
CTCCCCCCACTTGGGGCCCTGGTAATTTAGTCCCACTTTTCACCCAACTACGACGCCCCTGCTCCCTACCCTCCCTCCAACAATTTGAATGTCCGTGGGCAGGACTTATTTTAATAATATACTAATGGACCACGTTGTGACATCATTGCATGCGGGAAAACAAATGTTGTAGTCCAAAGGAGCTGTTCGTTGTAGTTTTTGAAAAGGGATTTTTTAAAAACGAAATATCTCCTTTTGGAGTGGACTTTGAGATTTGTAACTTTGTAGATCTTTTTTATGCCCAAAGTTACACACCACACACTGACTAAAGTTCAAAAAGTGAAAAAGCATAATAGCACCCGTTTAACAGACATCTTGCAGACGTGTGTACTATCTGTGTCTGTTTCCAGTTAATGGATGGAACATCCAATATGAAACAAAGTCTCAGATTTCAAATTCTGTACACTGTATTGCAGTATTCTAACAATAAATACCGTTCTGGCGCTGTTTAATGTGGAGTGGTAGATTTTTGGAGAGCCTCAATCAACAGACGCATCAGCGCGTAGCGCACGTGAACTGATCATCTCCTTCCAGAGCTCCAGACTGCGACCATTTTTTCTGCCAGTGCGACTAAATTTTGTGAGCGGTCGCACTGGCGCGACCACCGCGTTGATCAACTCATACGCGTTGCCATTTCTGTTTCATATGAGAAACGTCAAGCGGCAAATGAAATGAAACGAATACGAAACAAAATCCCGCTGCTCGTTTGAGATGCGCAGCACGGACCGTTTATCAGCTCGGACTGCAACGCAAACGAACTTGTCCGAGCTCAGAACAGCTTTAACATACACCGTTACTGCACAGTGCTGCGAAATCTGGCGAGAAGCGTTTGAATTCACTGCAGAAGGAACAATCCATATCCTGTCCCTTGTAATGGCTCAATCAGTGTTTCAGCCGCGCAAAGACGTCAATACAAACAGCTTGTAAACGATCCATGTAACATCACATTTACCTCAGAAAGCATATGATCATAAACTCGTTAGTCAGCCAGAAAAATAAACTGTAGAGAGGAGCGTTTTGCTAAATATATGCACCATATAACATATTCATTATAATTTTTTGCTGTTCTTTAATGTTTCATGAAATCATGAAATTTGTATCAAAACCCAGCCATACAATTGTGACTACAATTCATACATATCTGAGTTTATATAAAGTTTAGAGTCTAAATTCTAGCAGTTCTGACTTTTTTTCTCAATTTCTTGATAAACTCAACTCAACAATTACGAGAAATAGTCATAAATGCAAAAACTTGCAACAGACTTTTTTTCGTAAATGAAAGTTTGTATCTTGCAGTTCTGACTTTTTTCTCGCAATTGCTAGTTTTTATCTTGCGATTCTGACTTTAAAACTCACAATTGTACGTTTATATCTCACAAATCTGACTTTTTTCAGAATCCTCAGAATTGTGAGATATAAACTTGCAGTTGTGAGTTATAAAGTCTTTAGGACCCGTACAGGTGTCATTTTCTTCTTAGCAAAAGCAGCCCCTGTGGTGAACGAGCCACACATGACCTGTCAGAAAGTGAGGGTGCAGCCAAGCGAGCAGTGCATCCTGGGATAGTAGACAGGATTTATTTTGTTCCCACAGACATCTGTCCCGTTTACAGTGAAGCATTGTAAATTGTGCCTTTACACTGGAATGCTGCATTTATCTTGTGCAGCGACTTCTACAGAACAAGCTGTTTTTGCTGGCTTGGGAATCTCCTCTCTATTCTGCAGTGGCGAAAATGTTCCACTTCTGACTCATTCTTGTGTTTTGCAGTAGCTCTTTAAAAATCTTATTATCAGTTCTTATTGTTCTTGGTTTATTTTAGCATTTGTAATCGCACCCTTCTGTTTTTCCATTTTGATGGGTGTTAAAACGTAAGGATCAGCCACATTGCACACTGTCCTCAGAGACACTTCAGGATAGGACTTTTTTTAAAGCCATACTAAATACATAAATATACACAAATATATTCACTACCAAATAAAATGTATAGACTGCCATTCAAAAGTTTGGGGTTAGTACTTTTTTTTTTAAGAAATTAATACTTTTATTTAGCAAGGACACATTAACAAAAGTGACAAAATTATTGCTTGATTTAACATGATGTACAGTAACTCACAATTGTAAGTTTATATCTCACAATTCTATACGAGTTTGTCTCACAATTCTGAGGAAAAATGAGAATTGCGAGATAAAAAGTCAGCTTTTTTTAATTCATTGGTGGAAACTGGCTTCCATAGAAGGTTGAAATTTGTTCAACTAATCAACTAATGGTCCATAAAAGATTCATAAAAATGGGACACCCCATAGTCTCATGTGTACCATTTCAGATGATCCAATGATTTCCTCCATTAAGTGAAATTTACCTCTTTTGTGTGCTCTTCTTGAGTCTCGGTCTGTCACTGTACCATGCTTAGATTTCATTTTGGATTGAAATACACCTTAACACTGAAAATAAGGAGTGCTCGTTTTATTAATTAAGACAAATCTTCTTTTCCCTAAAGCATGTGTCTCACTGTCCTCGAGTCTCCTCACTGTCTGCTTTGATCTCGTTTGAGAGAACTAATGGGTGTAGATTAGCCCCGAGGATTTGCACTGTATGCTGCGTAAAAAAGAAGAATGGCTGTGTGAATTTTCCCCACCATAGGATGCTGTATCTCCAGCAAAAATAAAGGCTTGACTGCTGTGGGAAATACGAGCTAGATGAAAGGAACCGTAATGCAGCGAACTTCTGTTTCTGAGTTATACACACCATGTTAATGGATGAATGGTGGGAGTAGGACAAAAGAAAGAGATGAGACAAGGAGGAGAGTATGAATCGAGAGAAGACGACAACTCATGAGTTGAGTCCAAAAAACGGGAAGGGTGAGGTGCAGACTGAATGGGACAAAGGGAATTGTGTTTTTTTTTTTTNAAAAACGGGAAGGGTGAGGTGCAGACTGAATGGGACAAAGGGAATTGTGTTTTTTTTTTTACATTCAGGGCCTCTTGCAGGTAACTCCCTGTTTCTGGTCATAACTCTTGTTATGACTTTGTTATGAGTGAAGCTTTTTTATTTTTTTGCTGGTCTTTTTTGTAGATTGCTTTATTGCATGGTTCGGTAGCCAATTCTGACACAGTCAAAGAACCAATGTGGTGTCTTAATGTATTACATTTCTCATTTTACCTCAAGTAATACCACAAACACTTCAAAATCTCTTTGTACGTACTGTATCTGGCAAAAAAGAACCTGGGAAAGTATTTAGTATGAATGTAGCACACATATTTCAAGTGTCAAACTATTGGTCCGCCAGCACTTTCCTGGGATTTGAGTGAAGGGGCCAAAACCTCACAAGATTTGCCAAGATCTAATTGAATCCAACTTATCTACTACAGTTCGGACAAGAAAGCAGACACTTGTGGCTTTGAATCGACAGTAACATCTTTGTTGTTTTACAATTCTAAATTACAAAACTATGTGTTATTATTATGCAAAGTCATCATTTAGGAACATCCCATCCCTACAGGCACCTCGAACACCAAGCTGTTTGGACAGTCCAAGCAAGCGTGCATGAACTCCGTTCAATTTCCTTCATAACCACAGTGAAGTCCCCCTACCACAAAGGTCAGCCACTAAATGAATTTCGTCTTCAGAGGGGAAGAGAGGATGATGAAGGCTGGAGTGCTGCGGTTTCCTTCCGAACTTTTCCCCTCAGCCACATGAAGGAAGGTCCATGGCGTTTAGAGAGCGTCACGTTGTTTTGTTTCACGATATGGAAGGAGGGCTTCCCTCGAGACTGACCAGCCTGGCGGTTTCGGGGGCCTCTTGGGAGTTTCTCTAATGGACTGAATGAAATACGGCGTGCCTGGTCGAGCCGTCATATAGCCTTCGTTCAACCCTTCCTTCAAAACACAGTCAGGGAATGTCAAACCACTCATCCTCGGTCGAAAAAGTCCCACCAGCCACAAGAGATCATATCAACTTCGTAACACTGAGGGAAAATCCATTTGATTCCAACTCGTGTTTAAGTTACAATAGAGATTGTTTCACTAAACCAAGCCCAAGCTTCCTTTATCGCCTTCCAGACGCTGTTACAAGCCAATATAATTCAAATTGGACATTTTTCATTGATTTACTACCTGAAATGAGACTTTTCCCCACTAGCAGAATGCACTGTAGAAAGGTTTTCAGTTTTGGCTATGAGAATATTGGGGTATGTTTGGAGGAAATCAAGCCAAAATGAGAAGTATCCCATCTGTGTGCATTTAAGCAATGGTTTGGTCTAAATGATAAAAAAGAAATGGATTTGGAGACTGTTTCAGTCAAGAGTGTCCTCTTTGAAAGTCCCAGATGTTTCCTCAGAAAGGGAATAACATCTTTTAAACAAAGAAATAGTCCAAGTCCATGTCAGAAAACTGGTCTTAATATGACATTCAATGGGTTTTGTGAGAACATGTGAGCAGGAATACATGTCTTGCACCAAAACTGACTCAATTCTTTTCTCGTTTTTACAGTGAGCTTTTGGAAGATCTGGAGCGTAGTCCACACGCGGCAGCCATAGCAGAGTGCTTTGTGGAGAGGGTAAGCACATGACTATAAAACATACTTTTTTTCTGTTTAAAACCTTCTTGGATGGCACACAATGCACATATCTCAAGACAAGGAAGACGTGTTTTAATGCACGTCATTCTAGAAGTGTTGTCTATGTAAAAAATCCAGTTTTGTTAATGTTGGGGCCCTCGCTTGGCAGTATGGCACGGATATGTTTGGGCTAGAAAAACAGATGGATTCTGTGAAACACAACCTAAACATATCAGCAAACAGTGTTGAACTTTTAACACATGCACACGTCAGCTAAGTGCATTTGCAGACACTTTTGGCATTCTTGTCTCCACACCGCAATGACACAACAATGAGCAGACCAGGCTGGGATGGGAACCAGACAAGGACATCATTGTTTGGAGTGCTTAAGAGGTTGAATGCGCTCATGGCTCTTTCTGCAATGATTTGTTTCATGAGAAAGGAAAATCAAGAAAATCTTTATTTTACCTTTCAGTCGCCTGAGACTGTGTCTCTATCTCAAGCACTAAAACCCAATGTTTACCTCCTGCTGAAACGGCCACTGTTAGGATCAATTAGCGCTGGCCTGCGAAGCAGAGAGTACATTCGATTAAGCCATTACCGGTGGGTTATTTTGAGGGTTTAGCTCAATTTGACCCTCTTTAAGTCTCAGTCAAGTTTTTTTTCCCATAATCTCTGCAACATCAAAAAAAGAAAACTTGTTCCAAATCAAACAGTGCCTCACGACTAGATATCAAGCTCCAAATAGAACACATATTATATGTGTTTACATGCTCGCACAGATGTAGTTCAGTGACTGTAACGGCTGAGCTGCCCATATCTGGTCACATCTGGGTATACTCGCCATTGCCAGAGCAGATGATGGGGTTCACTTGATTGGCTTGTTCTGGTACTGCTTCTGTTTTCGGTACACAAACATTCAGTGGAAAATCTCCCATAAACTGCCAAGTGAATGCCAGTCTAGACTGTGCCCGTTATATTTTTGTCTAGTTTCATAACCTTGAACTCCCTGTGTATTTTTGAGCAGTAAGCGATGTCCATAATTAGTAGTGTACTTTTGTTAGTAGAATGGAAGTCATTGTAACAATTTATGATTTTGTTTTTTGTTTTGTTTTTTTTAGAGTGAAGCTTTTGACATTTACACCATATACTGCATGAATTACCCCAAGTAAGTGAACAATATTTCTGTTCTGAAGTACCGTTAGTAAGGTTTTTTTGTGTGCATTGAATAAATCTATACGTTTATTCTTTAAGCTGAACAAAACTGACAGTGTAGACATTTACAATGTATTTCTGAAAAAAAGTATAAGTTTTCATCATTGATAATAATTAGAAATGTTTCTTGAGCACCAAATCAGCATATTGGAATGATTTCTGAAGGATCATGTGGCACTTAAAGAATTAGTTCACTTCCAGAATAAACATTTCTTGATAATTTATTCACCTCCATGTCATCCAAGATGTTCATGTCTGTCTTTCTTCAGTCGAAAAATAAATTAAGGTTTTTAAGGAAAACATTCCATGGGTTTTCCCCGTATAGTAGGCTTCAATGGGGATCAATGGGTTGAACGTCCAAATTGCAGTTTCAATGCAGCTTTAAAGGGCTCTACATGATCCCATCTGAGGAATAAGGTCTTACCTATCGAAACGATGGGTCATTTTCTAAAAAAAAAGCATTTATTTACTTTTTTTGTCATAGCCAGCAGCTGGTATGCCCTGGACAATCACCAGATGACACTCCTCTTGATTTTTGTTTGTTTTCTGGACTTCAGTTCCCATCACCCTTATCTGCATGACTGTGTTATTACCTTCAGCTGTGTGTCTTTACCTTGTTAGCTCATCTAATATATACACCCTGTTCTTTGTGTCCTTGGTTGTTGGATTATTGTTTTCTGTTCTCCATTTTGGCGGGTTCTTTTTGTGGATTACTTTTTGCATGTTTTTCTCTTTTGCCCTGATGTGGATTACTGTTTATAGACTCTTCAGTAAAATCTGCAATTGGATGATCTTCTTGTTTGAGAGCATTTCGTGATAGAATAATCCAGCCATTTTCAAGATCCAGCAGTTTTTTATCACTTGGACTATGGAGATCCGGATTTCTCCTCCTGCCGCTAAGAATGAGCAGATGGCTCAACATCGGGTTTTAATGGCTCTGCGTCAACAGGGGATGGAAGTAGGAGTTTTTGCCCAGAAATTTTGGACAAGGGCAGAGAGACTGAATTGTCAGGGTGAGGACATTAAAGACATCTTTAACCTCTCTTTACATTAACCTTTACTACAATGGGAGATGGATCAGGTAAAGTAGTTGGACTTCTGGAACTCCTCCCGATACTTGCAGCTTCGTCAAGAGGGTAAGATGAGACTTCACCGCCAGAGTCTACCTGCAGCGACTATTCCATCCCCACCTCCCTTGTCAAGTCCCGTACAGGACCCTCCATTGATTTCCACACCGAAGAGAAGGAGAAGGAGAAGGTAAGCAAAGTCAACTCCGGTGTTCCTGGAGGACCCGACTCCAGTGGTCCCAAGTCAGGTGGTCCTGGAGGACCTGACTCTGGTGGTCCCAAGTCTGGTGGTCCTGGAGGACCTGACTCTGGTGATCCCAAGTCCAGGGGTCCGGGAGGACCTGACTCCGGTGGTCTCAGAGGTCACTTCATCGCCACCCGTTTTTGCTGCTGCTGCCTTAATCAAGAAGGCCGTCTTTGCCTTTAATCTCTGGTCTGTTCTGTGCATGGGCTGCCGCAGAGCCCACTCCAGCCCAGGAACCCTCAGGGTCCACTCTAGAGCCAACTCCAGTCTGGGAGCATTTAGAGTCCACTCCAGAGGCTGCTCTAGTTCTGAAACCCTCAGAGTCCACTCATGAACCTGGTCCAGTCCAGGAGTTCTCAGAGTCCACTCCAGAGCCCAGTCCAGTCCCGGAGCTCTCAGAGTCCACTCTCTAACCTGCTCCAGTCTGAGAGCATTCAGAGTCCACTCCGGAGCCCACTCCAGTCCAGGAGCCCTTAGAGTCCACTCCAGAGCCCACTACAGGCCGGTAGCCTCCAGAGTCCGCTGCAGAGTTTGCTCCAGTCTGAGAGCATTCAGAGTCCACTCTGGAATCCACTCCAGTCCAGGAGCTCTCAGAGTCCACTCCCGAGCCCGCTCCAGTCTGGGAGCATTAAAGGTTTGCTCCAGGAATCCACTTCAGTCCAGGAGTTCTCATCGTCCACTCCAGAGCCTTCTCCAATCCCGGAGCTCTCAGAGTCCATTGCCGAGCCTGCTCCAGTCCTGGAGCATTCCGAGTCTTCTCCAGAATCCGCTTCAGTTCCTCCTGGGGTGGCGGTTTCGGCTGCACAGTCTCACGAGGCGGCAACATCTGCTTCAGCTCTTCTCTGGGTGGTAGCGCTCACTGAGGTGTTTGTCAGCTCCCCCTTTGCTGCCCACCATGCTCCTGGCTCTGGTCCCGCCCTGGCTATCCATTGGGGTTCCTTTTTGGCTGGAGCCTAGCTGGTTGTCCCACCAGCTCCGCCCTGGTCCTCCACTGGGGTTCCTGTTTGGCTGGAACCTCACTGGTGGATCCTGCTGGCCCCGCCCTGGTCTCTGATTATGTAATCACGCACATGTGACGTTGGCTAAAGTACCAACCCAGTCTGGGCTCGACAATAAGGAGTGCCCGATGGCCCGGGGCCCGATCTTCCGATTTCAGCCGATCTCTTGTTCTGGGCTTGCACACGAACTGCATGCAGTCTTCTTTCAAAATGTCATGCGTGTAGACATATGACGAACTCTTTAGACATCCATTAACAGAGGCCAGAGACGCTAAGCACCAATGCAAAGAGAAAAAAAAACTGTAGCAGACAGAGAAAGATCACGGTGTACAGTGCGCAAAATATTATCCTAAATATTAAAACAGTGGTTTATGATAATGTATCTGTCAGGGGAACTGACTGTTTACATGGTGTTTTCTTTTCATTTGCCCATGTATGATGTATTTAAAATAGCGTTCATAAGCAGGGAACTGCTTTGTTTACAGCGATAATCATAGAAACGTAATATCACTCTTATTCCATAAGCGCCACCTGCTGGCATTGGATTAGAAAATTGTACAGTTTTATTTGGTATGTAAAATTTTGGTGTCATATAAGCTTATTTATTAAAATAAAAGAAAATAAAAAAGTCAAAAACAATGATAACAGCAACTATTTAATTTTTTTGTGCCAGGGCCAGTAGAAAAAATCCTTAGCGTTGAGCCCCGCCAGTGTTTACAAAGCAAACATGCAAAGAAAATCAAACGGCCTTAACAAAAAAGGTAAACCATGATGTTGGATGATTTTGAAGTTGGAGGACAAAATGAGATGGAGGTTTTCACCTTACCCTGCCTTTTTGAACTGAAATACACAGACGAAGAACTAATCACGCACAAACTTTCTAACGTGATTATACAATGCGCGAAGAAGCACAAGCGCATCGCAGAGCTAATGCAAGACAAGCATTTGTGGTTAAAAAAATATTAAATTAAAAAAAAAATTGGACAGATTGTTTCACTAAATAAGACCCTTATTCCATGGCTGGGATCGTGTAGAGCCCTTTGAAGCTGCACTGAAGCTGCAATTTGGACCTTCAACCCATTGATCCCCACTAAAGTCCACTATTTAGAGAAAAAGATGGAATGTTTTCCTCAAAAACCTTAATTTCTTTTTATCTGAAGAAAGAACATCTTGGATTACTTGGGGCTGAGTAAATTATCAGGAAATTTCTATTCTGGAAGTGAACTAATCCTTTTAAGATTGGAGCAATGCTACTGAAAATGTAGCTTCGCCGTGACAGGAATAAATGACGTTTGTAAATATATTCAAATAGAAATGCAATAATTTCACAGTATTACTGTTTTTACTTTATTTTTTGATCAAATAAATACAACCTTGTTGGCATTTGAGACTTCTTTCAAAAACACTGTAAAAAATATTACTGGCCCCAAGTTGTTTTTGAACAGTTCACACAAATGGCAAATGATTAAATGTATATTTAAAACTATTATTTATTATATATATATTTATATATATATATATAAGGTTAAAAACCTTAATTGCCCCGCATCTATCCCTGAAAACTTACATAATGATACAAGTATGTGGCATATTTGTGGACTGCATAATTACAATCATGTGATGGAGATGTCAACCACAGTGATGTATAGTCATGTAAGATATTTCTGATGAATGTCATGTGGTTATAATTAGTCTGTGTTAGCTATATGTCTAGTAGAAAAATTAGACATATCAGAGGCAAACATGCTTGGATGATGACTACTTGGAAATACTTTTCAGCCCCTCTCTTAGTATTCCCATGTGCCTCTGGTGGTGCTGCAGCAGCAGATGTTCTGCTAGAGCTGATTCTGATCCACCTTTAGAGAATAAGCTTTTGCATATTAATACAAATAACTCTGCAGTTACTGCAGTTAAGTTATTCTTAAAATAATATTTGATTATGCATATTTTACAAGGCAGTACTCGTATATGCATCTAATGGTGGTGAAACACTGAGTTAACAGAAAGAAAACATTAATACATCTGAGTTGTTTTTAACGTTCAGAGACCATATGTAAGAGGCCTAAAAGTTTTGTAAGCACATTTGTAGGTTTACACGCCATCAGCTGAATGCATTACTGCAGGTCTTAGGATAAGATGAAGTGCTGTCAGGCAAAGCTGCCAAACTGATGAGTCTCCCAGTAGACCACCCTGCTTAAATGTCTTCCTCCATGTTTCCGTCCAGCTCTGTAACAGTCCTGCGGGACTGCATGAAGAACGAGAGCCTGGTGCGCTTCTTTCAGGAAAGGCAGGCCACGCTGTGTCACTCATTGCCTCTGGAGACTTACCTGCTGAAACCGGTGCAAAGGATTCTTAAATACCACCTCCTGCTGCAGGTCAGTGGTGTACAGTGTTTAAATTGTAGTGCTGATTTTAGACCTGATCCTGTCCAAAATGATATGTGTTCTGCTGGAAGATGGTGTAGCTATGGCATCTGCTAGCAGGGGCAAATGGGGCTATGCTAGTAAACTTTAAAACAGACGTGTAACTCCAGTCAGACTGTATAGCTGATATGTTGTCGCCCCCTTGTGGTAGGAACTATCCAAACACTTTGATAAAAGTGATCCTGGGTATGAGGTGGTGGAAGATGCCATTATAACCATGACAGCAGTTGCCTGGTACATCAATGACATGAAGAGAAAACAGGAACATGCAGTCAGACTGCAGGTAACCAAGACATAAAATGCTCCTTATAATGTTTTACAGAATCAAATATTCTGTAACTCTTCGATTTTAATGTATTTAAAGAGGTAGTTCACTCAAAAATGAAAACTCGGTCATTAATTACTCACCTTCATGTCGTTCCAAACCCGTAAGACCTTTGTTCATCTTTGGAACACAATTTAAGATATTTTTCATGAAACCCGAGAACTTTCTGACCATGCATAGACAGCAACGAAACTAATACGTTCAAAGCCCAGATATGTAGTAAGGACATTGATAAAATTGTCCATGTGACATCATGTAGTTCAACTGTAATGTGAAGCTCTCAGATTTCATCAAAAATATCTTAATTTGTGTTCTGAAGATGAACGAAGGTCTTACGGGTTTGGAACGACATGAGGGTGAGTAATTAATGACAGATTTTTAATTTTGGGGTGAATTATCCCATTAATTCTGTTGTGAATGTTACTTCTTTTTATAGGAGATTGAGAGCTTGTTACTGAACTGGACTGGGCCTGATCTCAGTGGTTTTGGAGAGCTGGTACTTGAAGGTTCCTTCCGGGTTCAGCGTGTGAAGAAGGAAAGAGCATTCTTTCTTTTTGACAAAATGCTTCTCATTGCCAAGAAGAGGCTGGATCATTTTATCTACAGCACTCACATATTTGTAAGTCATCATCATTTGTCATCAGATTTCAGTGTTTATCTACAGTAGAGGTGTAGCACTTTACTTAATCCATTAAGGATATGCAAGCCTCATGTTTTTATGTTTCTCTCTTCCTCTGAAATTTCAAGTGCTGTAATCTGCTCTTAGTGGAAAACATGAAGGATCCCCTCTGTTTTAAGGTGTCCGACCAAACGATCCCAAAACAGCAACACGTAGTTCAGGTAAAATATTTAAAATGCACATCAGACAGACAACATCATGTTGTAAATGCATTACTTATGTTGTGTCTGTAGCCACTATTAAAAATAATGAAAAGACACTTTGTATATTGCTTACTATACTTCTCTGTAGGCTAAAAATCAGGAGGAGAAGCGGCTGTGGTTACATTACCTCAAAAGGATGATAGTGGAAAACCACCCTGCATCCTTACCCCAAAAAGTAAGAGTTTTATAGGTCAAACTATGCATTATGTCAAGGTTAATGTACAGTCAAAACTGACCAACATTTTGAGATGTGGACTCACTAATTAGTTCAGTCATACATAGTTCACAGAAGGACACCAGAAGGCTAAATATCTATTTATAACATGTTTTCCAGGCAAGGCAGGTTCTTGGTGACAACTTCTGTCAGTGTAAGTATTCTTTGCATTCTTGTCATTTTCAACGGTTGCCTGCGGCAATGAGTGTGACTTGCTGTGGATTATTCATGTTTTGTTTCATACTTAGCCCCACAGTTTGATCAAGAGCCAATAAGAAAACCAATGCCTTCTCCACGACTGGATGATGTTCATAACTACCACAGGGGAAGAAGACAATCAGGTCTGACATGTAGTGTTCATTAGAATTACTTTAAAAAATGCCAAACCACACTATTTCAAACACTCATAAAAGTGAACTTCATAATTCCTGACAGAGCCACCAGAGTTCATCTACACCCCTGAGAAAGCCAAAAAAACCCTTCCCCTCCTCTTAGAGGGTAACCTGCCATACAAGCGTGGGAGGAGACAGTCTGGTGAATATAATCCAATCTCAGATTTTTAAAACATTATTAAGTTCTAAAAGTATTTAGAATTCTATAAACAGCTACAAAATGATATATCTTTTTTATTTAAGTGATTTTATTTAAGTGATTTTTTATTTAAGTAACTGATACTGGCACCAAATTAATGTTCTTGTACTTGTATACTTTGGAAAATAAAGTTTAAAGTCTAAAATCTAATCTTTATGTGCCACAAGCGCCTGCCAAAGACATCGAAGCTGCGTTCCAGCAAAGTGGTGAGTGTAGACTTTGGTTCTTTCACTTTCTATAATTATGTTATCCTGTTGTTCTTTGATCAGTGATGATGTTGCTTTGAAAGTGAATGTCAAAAAAGGTAACAAAGCTGAAACAGAGATATAGATTTAAAGAATGGAATAGTCTTTAAAAAAGAAAAAACTAAAACCATTTCTGTTTTTCTTTTTCTGATCTGCCATGGCTTCACTGCTTATGGAATCCAGGGTCTTTAAAGGTGTGAGAGATTTCCATTTCCTTCCATTAAACATTATATATCATATAACCTTAACTGTGTCATTTTTGCAACCTTGTAGCAATAGGCTTTGTTTATACTTTTGGTATCAGCGCTGAGATAAAATGTTTCCATTTTTCTGTCCATTTAATGGGTTTTCAGGCTGGCAGTGAAGGGGAGTTGTGCCCACAGGCTGATAGCATGGGCTCTTCAGGGAGTACCAGTACTCTGGCATCTTCTGTCATTGAAGTTGAATCTGGCCGTGATGATCTGGCTTTATGCCAGGATGAGGACGACATGACACCACTCCCTCCACCACCAACACTGTCCATTACTGAGGAAATCATGCAGTTCATTAACGAGAGCCGTGCTCGACAAGGCATGGCAGAGTTAATGACTGAAGTGGTACTTAAAGCACAAAAACCTCACACAATATTCCAAGACAGTAATTGCTATAGTAACCCATCACAATGCTTCATTGCTGTGGGTATACACATTGACATCAGTAATTTTGTCGCAAAGTACTGTTAGTTTGTTTTTAAGAAAATGGCATTTTACTAATTTATTTGCTTTCCATTGTGCCAGATGACTCCAGAGTCCCTGGAAGTCCAGCCTTTGGAGCCACAGCAGTTGGATGAATCCAAACCACTAATAGCTGAGGTGGATGAAAATAAACATCAGACCAATGATACCGAAAGATCAGAGCCAGAAGAAACGCTGGTAGATGGGTCAGACAAGGATGAGGACAGCAATCCATCCTGTGAAGCAAATAGTTCTTCACCAGAGGAGCTTGAGAAAGCATCATCACTATTGCACACCTCCAAAGAAGTAAATCAATCAGGGGAGTTGACATTACCAGAGTCCAGTCATACTGAATCATCCAAACCGGAAATGGTGACGACCACAAGTGAAAAGGGGGAAAAAGACACTGAGGACTCTGTCAAAAATGAAGAACCTCATCTATCTGATAATTTGGACAAAACCACTGATGAGACAGCATGTGAGGCTAAATCAGCTTGCGCTCACATTGCTACTACGGTAAAAGCAACCGACAGCCCTCTTGTCCCCAAAGTAGAACCTGAGCAAAAACTGACCAAAAGTGACAAGCAGATTATTGAGAAGATACGCAGCTATTACGAGGCAGCGGAGGCAGGTGTAGAGGAGGGTCAGACAGCCCGAAGAAACAGCTTTTCTCATATTCCTGCTGGATTAGTGAAGGATTCAGTGTCTCGATTCAATGTTTGCGTTCGGCAAGACAGTCTAGTTGAGTCTGAGAGTAGCCGTTTAGACTGTGTCGAAACTGACGCAGCCTCTTCATTACTCCCAACACCAGACCAAGTTGACCAGAATTTCAACCCTGGGGAATCTGCAGATACAGCCATTCCTCTTGCACATTCTGATGTTCTACAAGAGCAAAAAGAATTATTAAACAGCAAGACTACAGATAAAAAGGATAAAGACGTTTGTGAGTTCAACCCCTGTATGGAACTCTGGAAGGAGAAAGAAAGAACTGGCCAAGGCTCTAATAACAATCTAAAAGTCCCTTTATCAAAGGAAAAGAGCTGTGGTGAAAATACAGATGCTTCTGAGAAAAACAAGACATCACTAAATTGCACAACAACCCAGGTGCAGCATAAATATGAACGTTCACAATGCGATCCAGACACATCTAATCTGCAGACAACAGAAAAAGCAGATACATCTCTTCAGTGTGGAAGTAGAACAAGAGTTAGGATGTCCTCCAATGGAAACCTCGATAGCCTTCCCAGTCAGATTAAAGTTGGCCGATGGTCTCGTCAAGGCAAAGTGGTAACGTGTAGCCGTACCCTTTACGAAGGAATGGAAGAGGTACCGGATTTAGGATTTTTTGAGGGTGGACCAGTCAATCAATGCTTGGTAGAAAACTCAGAAAAGATTCTTAATAAAGTGCAAATGCTTGCACGCATGTACACAGCAAAAGCGAGCAGCATGAAGGTACCACTACACCAAAAGAAAACGCGAGTGAGTAGGGGAGCATGGGCAGTGGAGGGAAAAGGGAGCACTTCACCCAAGTCTCAGCAAGTACAGCTGCACCAGGGGGATATAAGAATACTAAATCAGCCCACAGGTAAGTTCCTAATCCATATAAAATTAAATTAAATCTTGTGTGATATTGTTTTAAATCTATGTGTAATAAAATGTTGCCTGTTGTTTTGTTGCAGAAGAATCTTCAGTATCAACACCTACTGAGCCTTTTGGTCATGTCATTTTAAGGGAGAAGCTGTCTACAACATATCACCAAGAAAATGATTGTAATCTCATTGGCCCCCCAGATGAGATCTCAACAAATGCATCTAATTCAATGTATTTTTCATCTGCTGAATCCTCCGCTACTTCAATTCAAACATTAACAACTGTTATGGAATCTGACCATAAAGAAAGCTCCTTAGAAAAATGTGAGTCTAAAGTACAAGAGGAAGCCTTGTCACTTTCAATGTGCTTGGGAGTTGAGCCAGAAATGCCACCCAACCTAGCCAGTGTTTCTTTGGACAAGCATGATAATGTTCAGGAGAACAATTCATATGCTGTGGACAAATCCATTGCGATAAATAGTACTGAAGAAGGTCAGATATTGCAAGAAGAGAACGCTGATTTTGTAAACAATTCTGGCCCAAGCAGTGAACTTATTATTGACCCACTAATCATGAAACATTTAGAAGATGAGACTCACAGTGTAGAGGAGAAAATGGACTTAACTGTACAGCACTGTGAAACCATATTGTCCATAGATGATAAACAAGATGAAATGCATACAGGACATTTGAATTCCAACCAGGCCCAGGCTGATGCTGGAACCACTAGCATGGAGGAAATAACACCTGTAGTGTCCACTGTTAGTGAACTAGGTGTATGTCCCCCAGTACAGTCAGCTGCCTCTTTGAAAAATTGTGTTCTGAACACTGCAGTCATCTTTGAAGGATCAGAGCATTCATACCCTTTAGTCCAGTTGCAGGAGGATAGAACTTGCTCTACACAACTGACGCCTCTGCTTGGTTCATGCGGCAAGAGTAGTCCACTGGATGTTAAATCTAAAGAAGACCTGAGCAATAATTCAAAGACTCTAAGCCCACCCTCTACACCCCCTGTAGGTGGACCTCCTTTGGATGAGCTTCCAAGGTTTACTAGCCAAAGACCTTCCAATCTACCCTCCACCACAGGAAAGAGAAGTCCCTTCACTAATTGGAATCCATCATCTCCAGTTGCTCAAAGGTAGTCTGCTAAGCATACCACAAACCAAGCTGTAGTTATAGGGCAGGGATTCTCAAATCTGGCCCACAAGATCTACTTTCCTGCAGAGTTTAGCTCTAACCCTAATCAAGCACACCTGGGCATGCTAATCAATGTCTTCAAGATCATTAGAAAATCACAGGTAGGTGAGTTTGATCAGAGTCGGAGCTAAACTCTGCAGCACACTGGCCCTCCAGGGCAAGATTTGTTATAGGGTGATTCAGTTGACATTAAGGTTAGGACATTGTAGTTTATAGTACAGCAGTGTAAGTGTTTGATGTAATTTTAATCTGTCTTATCTTTACTTTCAGAGTGCCACATACTTCATTGCGGACCGAAGAACAGATTCAGGATACTTCTGCTTCTGGCCTTTCTCCTCACAAACAATCTTTCTCCCAGGCTCTTAATGATAAGCCTTCAAACGTTCTTTTTGGCTGTGGACGTCCATTGGATGCAAAACCACCGTCTGCCTTCAGCCCAAACCTGCGAATGCGATCACCCTCTCCAGTTAGAGGTGTCCAGAATTCCAGATTGTCCTCACCGGCCTCAGCTCTTTCAAAGTCTCTTGCTGCCTCTTGTATCAGTCAGACAATTTCTCAAACTATGGCCAAGAGAGGTGCACATCTTCAGACTGCTTCCCCACCTCTGCCCACATCTTCTGCAAGGCTAAGGTCACCCTCACCTAAACCTATCACCTTGGAATCAAGTGTGGAGTCAGGCTTTAGGAGTACATCCAGCACTGGAGTAGGGAGTCAACCCCTAAGGTCTTGTCCATCACCGTTCAGATCGAACAGTCTTCGATCCAGTCCAGCAACAGTTCAGTCCCCTCCTCTTTACCGTAGTCAACGGTCAGTGTCCCCTGCACCTCCAGTTAGCCTCCATTCAGCTCCATCTGTTAACAGCCTAAACTCGGCCACCCTTGAACAGCCTTCTTACACCAGTTTAAATGGTAATAATAACAATAACAACAGTTTAAGTAATAACGGGTGGGCCACTAACCACAAAAAAGCACCACACTCAAATGCAGGTGGACTCACTCATTTCCATGATCCTCAAAGAACAACCTTGCACAATCGGGTAGCCCGTCCCTTTCCGTCCTCTGAGCCTAGCTCTCGTGTTCAGTCCCCTTCTATTTGCCCATCTCCAGTTACCCGAATCTGCTCCCCTCCACCTGCTCCGAACCACTCCAGTCATCTGGTAACAAAGCCACCAAATCCCAGAGGCCCCAGACAAGGCGGCTTCTTTACACCTCTATCTTTGGAGATCTCAAGATCAACATCAGCTTGTTCATTATCTCCCTGTGAGAGCCCCAGAATCACCTCTCCACCCCCTATTGGCATTCCTGCAAGTGTATGGGGCTTTGCTAATCCGCAGCCAAGGAATCCCTCATTAACAAATGCATCTTCTCCAACAAAAGTGGAAACAAACTCTACACAAAGAGGCCCCAGAATCATCTCTCCTACACCTGTGGGAACATCTTCATGTGCAGCAACCAACTCTCAGAGCCAGAGGAGGCTACGAGGAACCAGTTTGCCCTTTGTTGCTCTAGGGGATAGGCCACCCAGTCCAACTAGATACGAACGCAGGTCTTGGGCAGAAAGTGGACGATGGTCAGTGGGTTCAGAATTGGGGTTAATAAGTCCTCGTGGGGGTTCATACAGTGGCAGCCCATCTTCTATCAGCCCTGGCCCTCTTTCACCTGTCAGACTAGCAACAGCTAGTCACAGCGGGAAACATTTCACAAGCATTGCCTGGCCAGATGTACATGAAATGCTGACAAAATACAACACCGAACCCAATACTGAAACTGAGACAGAGCAAGATGACATAGAGGTTGCGGAATCTACTTGTCGGAGCACTCTGATCTGTCCCTATGTCGCTCCAGCTAACCCAAATCTGAGAGAGAGTCCCATTCAGTGCCTAACCGATGGCAAAATAGAAGACAGTGTTCCTAATCAAGGCTCCAAAACGACATTAAAAACCAGTTATGCCACCACCGTCAACTTGCAGATTGCCGGGAGTGGCAGGATAGCATCCTTTAGCAATGCACAAGTCAGCCTGACACAGACACTGTCCCCTGTGGCAGACAGCCAGAGCAGGAGAAGGGTTAGCATCAATAGCTGCAACTTCTCACTGCAGAACTGCAAAAGACTTTGAGTGGTGTGCTCCTGAGGTCTAGCATGGTGCCTCGGTCTTCAAAGACACTTTATCTGGCACTTTAGCATGTAGCGGAGGAGTCAGCTTAGAGATCCAAGTCCACTCCACTCAGACAGGAAAAAAAAAATCATGGCCTATACTATACGGGTGTCAGCCAGTTGATCCTATGGTCAGTGTTTTTATTTGTTTTATTTTTTAACCCTACTTCCTGGCCAAGATACCAGTAAAACGTCAATAAAAAGACTGCTTTTCTATATTTGGCAGTGTTTATTTTATTGCTTTTAAGACTCTGTAATATGCAAATTTATTATATGTAATTGAACTAAAGCCTCTGTCACTAAAGGCTTTCAGTTGGCTGTGATATATAAAGAACTTATTTATGAAGTAGTTGTTTTCTGGCACTTAACTCTTGTTTCTTTGTTTTGCACATTTTTCTCGAATGTGGTCCAGACGTGTCTGGAAAATAGCGTGTTTCAGACAAAACATTCTTGTGTATGTTAAAATACATTTTTATTGCCAGTGTTCTACACAAATTTGGTTAATAAC
Source organism: Labeo calbasu (assembly GCA_019740295.1). Taxonomy (NCBI): domain Eukaryota; kingdom Metazoa; phylum Chordata; class Actinopteri; order Cypriniformes; family Cyprinidae; genus Labeo; species Labeo calbasu. Next base: position 18,958 of record JAHKKF010526071.1, read on the forward strand.
AAGGGACCATGAATCGCTGCTTTGATTGTTCTTAATACAAACATCAAAACATCTGATCTGATATTTTGCTTTGAAAAAAATGATTGCTGTACACAATGAAAAAGCATTCCAAGTATTCTTTTGTGGACTAAAACAAGGTAATGCTGATGGACTCTTGATTTTGTTTTAATTTTTTGTGTATTTTTAATGTAATACATTGTTGATTCTTAAAAGAGATTGTCACAATCATTGACTGCTCAAACCAATTAAAGGTATTTCTAAGATTTGCTAACCAAAGGACTTTATGCTCCACACCCTGCCTGACAGAAATAGTGCAAAGAAAACAAATGTTCATACCTGCTCTTTGAACTTGCTGTCAAAAATGTCATGATTGTCACACTGTATGGAAAATGTGGTTTGTGTTTGTACCTGAATAAAACCTGCATAGTTCAATTCTGATTAAGCCACTGTGTAACCACAACTCTATTTGTAGTCAAATCAAATCGTATTTTGCTGAAAACAAGTGATATCATGCTAGATTTTGCAGATGAGAGGAAAAATGCATAGGGGCTGAAGAAAAAGTGACGTTTTTCTAAACAGAAAGTAAATGGGAGTAGTTCATTGCATAGCAATCAAGGAAATCTGGGGACTTTTACAGACAAATAAATAAAGGAAACACGAATAGATAAGTATATTTAGCAAAGGCGGAACCATTTTGTTTTAGTGCAGCAATTATCTGTTGAAGAATGGGAGTTTAGGAGGATTGTGTCAGTATTAAACTGTTTGTAGTGAGAATTTCACTCCTGTCTCAGATCATACAACGCCCAATTCTTCACGTATTTAATCTCGTTTTTCTATTAGAACCACTTAATTATTATCATCTGTGTATTTATTAAACATTTACACTTATCAAGTAAACATAACCTACTTTCAGTTTAGGAGGCTCGTCCAGTGTCTCTCTATGACTCATGAGGGCACCACAGTCCAGCCCATCACGCGTAGGTATAAAGATACTCGACTGCAGTCCACGCACTCGGTCGTGGTTGTACTCCGCTGTGGTGTTCATAAAGACGTTTAGAGTTATTGGTGTCTGAAAGTGGACGGAGACTCGGATATCAGCGTTTTGTTAGTGGTTTGGGTTTGTCTTTTCATTGGAGTTGTGGCAGATGAAAACACGAATTCTGCATAATGTTTCTGTGTGAATATGGAATTCTGTCTACGGACGTCTTTAACTATTCCCTCCAGAAATGTTTTATGAGGTAGGTCGGTGCTACTGTTTGACTACTGCTGTCTCTAAGTATCTACTAACTCAATGTTTTATGAATTAAAATA
>JAHKKF010526072.1:0-13487 GCA_019740295.1 Labeo calbasu
CATGCAAACACATCTTAGCAACACCCTAGAAACCATCTAAAACATCTCCCAGAAACATCATAGAAGCCACCTAGCAACACCCTGGTAACCACCCAGAACACCTTTGAAATCTTCTAGCAACTACCTAGCAACCACCTTAAACCCCTACAAAGCACACAGCAACGACCCCAAACAACACCCTAGCAACCACATAGAACTCTTCAGCAATGCACTGAAAACCAGCATCGTAGTTTCACAGGCATTTCTCCATTCACTTTCATCAGAAAATGCTGCCAAAAGGCCTTAATATAAAGAATGGAGCTATTTCAAGACATTTATAAAACAAGTAATAAAAAGTAAGGCATTGCTGTCATCTGACAGTCATGTGACCAAACACTCAAGTGGCAGATCATCATCATGTGATGTGTGCAAATCAGATCAGGACTCATTTCTTGCTGAACTAGACTGAGCTGAATGTGAGTGTTGTGTAACGGACATGAAGTGACCCGGCGACCCCTCGTGACCCCAGACAACAGCTGAGGAAACACAGACAACTTCCTGTGCTTTAACACACAGACGGAGCATTCACACGCTCCAGATCACACACATCACCTGAGTGTGTTTGATTGAATATCCTGAATACAGTATGTTCACATCACCCTTTTAAGAGCAACCAATAAAACTGTTGACCAGGTGACCACTAGACGAGAGGTCAGAGGTCAAAGGGCAAGTGTGTGTCTTCAGCTACACATGCTTTTATATCCCACATCCAGACCTGCAGTTTTAAACCATTTAAATGCCATAAGTAAATAAAAATTGATAAAAAACAAATTAAAACATTAGATATATATTCAATGTATTTAATTTATTTTAATCTATAAAATAAAAAAAAAATTAAATATAAATAAATAAATCTTAAAAAAAAAAAACTTTTTTTAATTACATATTTTATTTTTTTTTAATTATTATAATTGTAAAATTAGGAAATTAAATGTATTTTATTCAATTGTGTGACTTACAATACATTATTACATTTGTTAAATAATTAAATTAAATAGTGCATATTTTTAAAGTGTTATTATTACATTATTACATTTGTTAAATTACTACAATAAATATTTATTAAATATCTTTATTTAATTGTGTTTGACTTTCAATAAAATATTAAATTTGTTAATTTATTGAGGAAAATATTTATTCAAGAAGTTGATTTTTTCCCCCAATTTCCAATCAATAATTTTTAAATTAGTTTAAATTTAAAACATTAAATATATATTCAATGTTTGTATTCAATTGTCTCTGATTTCCAATCATTCATTACATTGGTTAAACTATTATTAAATATTAAATAATAAATATTTTTACTCAAATGTGCCTGTTTTCATAAATTATTCAATTTGTTAAGCTATTACAATAAATATTTCTTACATATTTTTATTCAATTGACTTTCCAGTTACTTATTATTAAATGTATACAATTATTAAATTAATCCATAATTAAATATTTTTTATTAAATTGTATTATTAAATATGCTAATTTATTAAATATTTGTATTCAGTAAATATTTGTATTCATTACGGTGTGATTTCCAATTAAGAAAATACCACAAAAACAATTCTATTTTACATTAAATTATTTTTTTTAAAATATCTATTTATTTTCATTATTAAAAAATAATCATTACAATTACAGTATATTAACTATATTAATTTATATTTTAAGTTTCTATATATTTTTTTAATTTTATTTCAGTTTTAATTTAGTACAGTAGCTAAATGTAAATGAGAAGTTTTGTCTTTGCATCTATTAATTGTGTTAAATTGTGCAATTTGATTAAATATGTATTAAATATTTGTATTCAGTAAATATTTGCATTTATTAGTGTGATTTCCAATTTAAAAAATAACAAAATAAGATAATACAAATTCAGAAAAAAATAATTATATTGTCATTTATTTTTTAAAAAAGTGTCTAAATATTTTAATAATAATAACAACAACAGTTATTATTATTGACACTTACAATAAATTAATTATACTCATTTATATTTTTGAATGTATATATATTTTATTAATTTTATTTCAGTTTTAGTTTTAATTAATTTAGTATATCAAGTAGCGAAATGTAAATGAGAAATGTTGTCCTTGCAACTATTAATTGCTAAATTGTGTACATTTCTTATATTATTAGATTAATGTATTAAATATTTGTATTCAGTAAATATTTGCATTCATTAGTGTGATTTCCAATTAATAACAGAAAATATAAAACAAATTAAGAAAAAATAATGATATTTTACAATAAATTAATTTTAATATTTTTAAAGTGTCTAAATATTTCAACAATAATGATAATAATAATAATAAATTTTTAAATGTCTATATGTTTTAGTAATTTATTATTCATTTTATTTCAGTTTTAGTTTTAATTAATTTAGTGCATAAATGTTAAATGAGAAATGTTGCTTTGCAACTATTAATTGTTAAATTGTGTACATTTGTTACATTATTAGATTAAATATGTATTAAATATTTGTATTCAGTAAATATTTGCATTCATTAGTGTGATTTCCAATTAGGAAAGTATCCAAAAATATAATACAAGTTATGAAAAAAAAAAATTCTATTGTACAGTAAATTCATTTAATTAAAGTGTCTAAATATTTTAATAATAATAACAATAAAAACTATTATTATTGACAATTACAGTAAATTAATTATATTAATTTATATTTTTAAGTGTCTATATATTTTTATTTTATTTCAATTTTAGTTTTAATTTAGTACATCAAGTAGCTAAATGTAAATTATTAGATTTAGTATTCATTAAATATTTGAATTCAATAGAGTGTGATTTCCATTCAAGCTGTACTTTTGTCAAATATCTGGAAAAAAAAAAGTCAAAAAAATTGTATTTATTTTTGTGCATTTAAGATCACCCAAAAAGACAGAGTCTCTCAGTTTATAGCAAACAAATGTCATCTCAGCCCTGGAATAAATGATGAACTGAGGTGGAAATGCTTCTGTCCATGACGGCTGAGGGAAAACCAATGACTGAATTCTCCTGTGACGCGTGGATTAATTCATAAACTTCCTTCAGCCGCTTTCCATGAGTGTCACACGTTCCCGAATCCGGAGCAAACACAGGCCGGGGCTTTGGTCAGCGCATCAGGAATGTGGCAGGGATAACGGGAACGCCAGGAATGTCGGGCCGACCCCGGATCGGCCGTCTTGGACGACGCGCGCGGTTTTTCGCACAGACGTGGAAGCGGAGCCGACGGAAAGCGGGTCACTTCCGGACAGGATGCGCTCCAGCGGCCCGTCTGAACGCCGTCTAGTCAAAACAAAGACACGCAGTGTGTGGTTTCAACTCAACGCCAGCGCTAACCTTCCCAGACGCAGAGAAACACACACACACCTCATCATATCTAGTTCACACACATTCACAATTATTCCACGTCAAGCTCATTTGGGTTTGCTGCAGTTTCAAACACACTCACCTAAACAACAATTACAGAAATTAGGGTTTCAGAAGGTTTTTTTTTATGATGTTTCTATGTGGTTTCTGACTGGTCCACGTGAAAATAGTGATTTTTTGATCTCTTTCAAAGTGCGACTGTGGTTTTTTTCTTTTATTATCAAACGACAGGCGAAGCAAAAGTGTCTTTCAGTTTATACATAATGTTTTCATCAATATGGTGTGGCAAAGCATCAAATGATAATTCACATTAGACAAAAAAAATCGATTTTTCTGATAAAAATTGTAATTGTGCTTTAACGTTTTGCGGGGCCGTACAATTTGTTCAAAATTTTTCTGATTATATATCAACATGACTATATTTGTAATACTACTACTACTACTAATAGTTATAATAATAATAATAATAATAATGATAATTCACGTTTATTGCTACTAAATAAAAGTATTAAACAAAAAAGCAATATTACTATTTAAGTAAGTATTTAAGGAAATAATAAAATAATTATACTGTAGGGTGAATTAATTTTATTTTTATGTTTTTATATTATTATTATTATTATTATTATTATTATTATTAATCATACTTTTTATCTCTGAATAAAATTATTACACAAAAACAACATTAATATTTAAGTATTTAAGAAAAGAATACAATAAAATAATAATGTTGAATAGTAAATGTATTTTTGTGTCTATATATTTAGTATAAATAATAATACTAATAATATAATAATAGTAATAATAATAATAATAATAATAATGTTATTATTATTATTATTATTATTATTATTATTATTAAAAGCATACTTATTACTACTAAATAAAAAATTTTAAACCAAAAACAATATTACTATTAGTGGTACATATTTAAGGAAAAAATAAATAAATAAATTAATTATATTGTCCATTAGATTAATTTAGTTTTAATAAATTATTAATAGTGTTAATCATACTTTGTATTTCTATGTCTATTTCAGAATACAATAAAAAAAAAAATGCACAGTACAGTTTATTTTTATGTATCTATATATTTATTATAAATAATATAATATAATAATAATATTTTAATTAAATTTTATAATTTNTAGTGTTAATCATACTTTGTATTTCTATGTCTATTTCAGAATACAATAAAAAAAAAATGCACAGTACAGTTTATTTTTATGTATCTATATATTTATTATAAATAATATAATATAATAATAATATTTTAATTAAATTTTATAATTTTGTAATAATAATAATTATGCATATTATTACTAAATAAAAATATTAATCAAAAAGCAAAATTACTATGTAAGGACATATTTAAAGAAATAATTAGATTGTACAGTAAATTCATTTTATTTTAATGTGCATAAATTATTAATATTATTAATCATACTTTTTTATTTCTAAATACAAATATAAAGCAAAGTACTATAAGTATGTAAGAAAATAATATAATAAAATAATATTGTACAGTTAATTATTAGATTTTTCTGATTGATGTGTCTATATATTTATTATAAATAATAATAATAATAATAATAATAATTATTATTATTATTACTATTATTAGTATTAGTAGTAGTAGTATTAAATTATGCATATTATTAGTAAATAAAAATATTAAACAAAAAGCTAAATTACTATGTAAGGACATATTTAAAGAAAAAAAACAATATAAATAATTGTATTGTACAGTACATTAATTTCTTTTTAATGTGTATATATTAGTAATATTATTAATCATATTTTTTACTTCTAAATAAAAATATTAAACAAAAAGTACTATTAGTAGATTAGAAAAGAATACAATAATTTAATTTAATAATTTAATAATAATAATAATAATAATAATAACAATTATTATTATTATTATTATTATTATTATTATTATTATTAAATCAGGCACATTGTTACTAAAATATTAAACATAAATAAAAAAATTAAAATATAAATAAAAAAATATATATATTTTACAATAAATTAATTTCATTTTAATATATTATTAATATTATTAATCATACTAATTTCTAAAAAACCCTTTGAATATTTAAGAAAATAAAAAAATAATTATACTGCACAATAAATTAATTTGATTTCTTTAAATATGTTTATTTACTATAAATAACTATAATAATAATCAAGTAAAGAATGTGTCTATATATTTATTATTATTATTATTATTATTATTATTATTAATAACAGCAACTATTATTATTATTAACAAATTACAGTAAATTAATTATATTTATTGATATTTTAAATTGTGTTTATTTTGGTAATTTTATTTCAGTTTTAGTTATTTTAGTACATCAAGTACTAAATGTGAATATAAAAAGGCTTATGTTTTTTTTTTTTTTCATTTTATTTCAGTTAAAGTGTATTTTTAGTAAAAGAAAAAAATATCTGCTTATAGTTTCACATCCGTACAAACACTGCATGTCTGGTAAAAACATAAAGCTGTAACGTATTGTTTGTGAACCATCTTCACAAACATCCTGCAATCGGAGATGTTTGTCAGTCAGAGTTAAAAGTTAAAGCGCTTGTGGGAGGGTTTGAGCGCAAGAATGACAGACAATCATTCAGAAACCACCCGTCCGTGAAACTAAACCTCAATCCACCGGCAGGAACCGCTTCTGAGGAATTTCACAACGTAATTGAAAACCCAAACTGACAATAATGTTGAACGCAGGCTTTGTCTGAAACGGATTTATTGCCTCGTTCCAGAGAAAAACACACCTTCAAGAACTTCTCAAGAACTTTATCATCATAATTAAGCTTTAAAACAATCATGGAAATCATTTCCCGACACTTTGTGTTTATAGGTCACATTTGGAGCTGGAATCGCCTTATAAACAGCAACAACCTGCTTTTTTTCTGCATCAAAGAGAACAAATACTGCTGTTTAATGCACTTACAATTAAAGTCCACCTCAGAGGAATTCAAAGCCAAAACGTTGTTTAAATCTTCCTGTCTCCTCGCACAAATCGCACGCTCGTGTCAACAGCGAATGTGCTGCTGGTTTCTAGTTTCCGTAAGCATTTTAAACTCATTTTTCATTTGTTTTTACAAACCGAGGGATGAGCTCAAATGTTTCTGTGTTATCAACAGCACAGATGTGAACCACAAAACCAATTCGGACGATGACAAAGTCCAGATGTTCTGGATTGAGCAACTTTGGTCATCCGGTTTATTTACAACAATCGCAGATCGGAAAACTGACCTCATTATTATGCACCGCAAATCATTTATTTGTTTATATTTTATTTTAGTCAAAGTTTCAGTAATTTTGTTGTGTTGCTGTCGTCATTTTTATTAATTTTATTGTTTTTTATTAATATACATAGTTTTCGCAATACACATCATTTTTATACATTTTTATTTCTGTTCTAGTCATTTCAGTACTTCAACTTAAAATCAATAAAAAAATAATATAAATATTGCCTTTGCAACTGAAATAAGTATAAATTGTGCTATAATTTATTTATTTATTTTAATCATTTTAATAAATGTTTACATTTTGTAATGTTTTATTAGTTTGGGGGACTTTTTAACAAAAACAATATGTCCATATTCATTTTTATTTCAGTTTTAGATTTAGTCACTTACTTTTAAAAAAATAGACTTTTTTATTGTATTTTATTAGTTTTGGGAATTTAAAAAAAACATGTCTATTTATTTTTTTTTGTTTTAGTCACTTTAGTACTAATCTTGGTACTTTTAGCCAATTTAGTAATTGAAATTTAAAAATATAAATTTATAAATGTAGAAATAAACAAGTTTAAAGTTTGTTACATTTTATTACTTTACATTTGAAACTGACCTCATTATTATGCACCGCAAATCATTTATTTGTTTATATTTTATTTTAGTCAAAGTTTCAGTAATTTTGTTGTGTTGTTGTCATCATTTTTATTAATTTTATTGTTTTTTATTAGTATACATAGTTTTCGCAATATACATCATTTTTATACATTTTTATTTCTGTTCTAGTCATTTAAAAACTTAAAATCAATGAAAATAATATAAATGTTGCCATTGCAACTGAAATAAGCATAAATTGTGTTATAATTTATTTATCTATTTTAGTCATTTTAGTAAATGTTTAAAGTTTGTAATGTTTTATTAGTTTGGGGGACTTTTTAACAAAAACAATCTGTCCATATAGTTTTTAATTCATTTTTATTTCAGTTTTAGATTTAGTCACTTTAGTATTAATTTTAGTACTTTCAGTCATTTTAGTACATAAAAATTAGATTTTTTGTTATATTTAATTAGCTTCTGGGATTTTTTTTTTTTTTTAAACATGTCGATTTAGTTTTTTGTTTTAGTCAAAGTTTCATTAATTGTGTTGTGTTGTTGGCGTCATTTTTATTAATTTTATTGTTTTTTATTAATATACATAGTTTTTACAATATACATCATTTTTATATGTGTTTATTTCTGTTCTAGTAATTTTAGTACTTCAACATAAAATCAATGAAAATTATATAAATGTTGCCTTTGCAATAATTTATAAATAAATAATAATTAAAAATAAATAATAATTTATTTATTTATATGAGTCATTTTAATAAATGTTTACATTTTGTAATGTTTTATTAGTTTGGAGGACTTTTTAACAAAAACAATATGTCCATATTCATTTTTATTTCAGTTTTAGATTTAGTCACTTTAGTATTCATTTTAGTACTTAGACTTTTTTGTTGTATTTTATTAGTTTTGGGAATTTAAAAAAAAACATGTCTATTTAAAATTTATATTTAAAAATATAAATTTAGAAATTTAGAAATAAAACAAGTTTAAAGTTTGTTACATACTTTGCGGGATTTAAAAAAAAATATATGTCTATATAGTTTTTAATTAATTTAATTGCAGTTTTAGTCATTTTAGTACCAATTTTAGTCTCTTTTAGTCATGTTAGTAGATAAAAATTGGAAATAATTTTTTGTGGAATTTTATTCGTTTTTGAGATTTTGAGTTTAAAGAATGTCTATTTAGTTTCTATTAATTGAAATTTAAAAATATAAATTTAGAAATGTAGAAATAAACAAGTTTAAAGTTTGCTACATTTTATTACTTTGCGGATTTTATTAAAATATGTATATATAGTTTTTCATTCATTTTATTTCGGTTTTAGTTTTAGTCATTTTAGTACTAATTTTAGCACAAAATTTTAGTCATTTTAGTACATAAAAATTCAATTTTTTGTTACATTTTATTAGTTTTTGAGATTTTAAAAAAAGCATGTCTATTTAGTTTTAGTCACTTTAGTACTATCTTAGTCCTTTTAGCCATTTTAGTTAGGAAATGTAAAAATATATTTGAAATTGATTTAGAAATAAAACAAGTTTAAAGTTTGTTACATTTTATTAGTTTGGGAATTTTTTTAAAAATACGTCTATATAGTTCATTAATTTTATTTCAGTTTTAGTTTTAGTCATTTTAGTACTAATTTTAGTACATAAAATTTGGATTTTTTTGTTTGTTTTTTAGTTTTAGTCACGTTAGCCATTTTAGAACTTTTTAGCACATTTTAGTAAAATTAGAAATAAAATAAGTTGAATTTTTTTTTCACATTTTATTAGTTTGGGGATTTTTTTGAATATATGATTTTATTTTATTTTAAAAAATTGTTTTTCATTCATTTGATTTTGGTTTTAGTCTTAGTCATTTTTGTACATAACAACAAGGATTAGTTATTAATGTATTAGTTTTTGAGATTTTTTTTTAAAAAAAAGCATGTTTCGTTTTTTAGTTTTAGTCACTTTAGCACTAATTTTAGTACTTTTAGTACATAAATTCTGTTATTTTGTATTAGATTTTGTAAACATGTCTATTTAGTTTTTTAAAGTTTAGTCATTTCAGTACAATAAAATTAGAAATAATTTTTGTTGTTATATATATATATATATTTTTTTTTTAACATTTCTATTTAGTTTTTTTTTTAATCTAAGTCACTGTAGTAATAATTTTAGCACTTTCAGTCATTTTAGTGATTTTTCTTTTTTTTTTTTTTACATTTTATTAGTTTGGGGATTTTTTTTAAAATATAGTATTAATTTTATTTAAAAAATAGATTTTCTTTTATTTTATTGCTGTTTTAGTTTTAGTTATTGTAATACTAACTTTAGAACTTTTAGTTGTTTTATTAAATGAAAACTAAAAATAAAATAAGTTTAAACTTATTTTTATAAGCTTTTTTTTTTAAATATGTCTATAGTGTTTTCATTAATTATTATTTCACTTTAAGATTTAGTCACTGTAGTAAATGAAAATGATGAGTGTTTCGTTGGCAACTAACTAAAAAACGTTTGCTATATTTTATTTCGTTAAAATTTTATTTCAATAAATTAAAATATTTTCTTAATGATAATAACCCTGTTTCCTGATCTTCCAAATACGCTCCATCTACAAAGTGAAGCTCAAAATCCAGTCTGGCTTATCAACCATCACTTAAAATGAGCTTTTTAATGTCAAAAGTACATTTGACCCATTTGCTGTGACTCCTGGCAGAATTTCTTGTGCTTTCCACATTAAAATTTCATTAAACTGACAGATTAAAACTTCACATCTACTTACAATCAAAACGATCCTGTTCAACAAGAACAATCATCTCATTGGTGAGCTTCACTGCACTATTAGGACCACAAAATACATGGTTTTCATTAAACTGAACGTTGAAAGGCCAAACAACAAGTTTCCTGTCAAACTTCTTCCTCCGTTTGATTGATCAGAATTCAGTGTTTTTCTCAACGCTTGACCTTAAATGTCACACAGATGGACTCTGTGCTCTAAAGGGAATTCAAAACTAAAACCGATCTAACAAAACAACATGGATTGTTTATATCACCTCAAAACTAATGAATATCAGTAATGTGTGAGCTTCTGTATGTTTGCAAATGTTTGCAATTTCAATTTAGTCCCATTAGAGTAGCAACAGAGTCTTCCTCAAGTTTTCCAAAGGAAAGACGTCAGCAAGCTTGAATTGTAAGGACCCACGGACGCTGGACGGTCAAAGCGGCTCTTTGGCCCACCGTCACATCAAATCAGATCTGAGAATGAACACACGCCCGACACGGGACAGCAGATCCGGAAACACCTTGGTCTGGGAATCTCCGGATATCTCAGAGATGAACTCTGCGTTTGATGCCAAAGTCAGTTTGAAACAGGACAGAGTTCAGCCGTCGGAACGAGTTCTGTTGAGGACTTTCAACCATGTGCAAGAGGAAACTGGATAAAGTGGATTGTAAATATTATTGTTGCACTTTGCATGCATGCATGCATTAAGATCAAGTTTCAAGTTTCCAAAATATTTCATGCATAAAGATTGAATTATTAATGTTTCATGTTGATGTCATTCTAAAGAGATAAAACCGCTGAATTTAGTAAATAAAACAAAGTAAATATGATTGCAAACATTATATTTGCACATGTTTTTGCATGCATTAAGACAAATAAGCAATTCTCTAAATATTTATAAGCTCACAGCATAACGAAGGTCATGCATTATTGTTTCATGCTGATTTACAGTCAATTTCATTCTAAAGAAATATTAAAAAATGCAGAATTTTCTGTTTCACTTAGAAATTTCAGAACTTGATGCATTGACCTTTTTTTGCTCCAAATGCATCAGATTTTAGAAGGAACATTATTGCAAATATTATAGTTGCATAATGCATTATAGTTGTTTTAATGCATTAAGAGCAACAAGTCACATTTTGATCACATTTTGAATGTAAAGTGATATTCCTGCTGCTCAAACAGAATTAACTGTTTTGGCTCCAAATTTATCACATTTTGAAAGTAAAGAGGATTTCAAATATATTTGCACATGTTTTTGCATTCATTAAGTAATTTTTTTAACGTGTATAAGCTCACACCATAACGAAGGTCACGCATTATTGTTTCATGCTGATTTACAGTAAATGTCATTGCAAAAAAAATTTAAAATGCAGAATTCTCTATTTCACCTAGAAATTTTAGAACTTGATGCACTGCACTTTTTTTTGCTCCAAATGCATCAGATTTTAGAAGGAACATTATTGCAAATATTATAGTTGCATAATGCATTAAGAGCAACAAGTCACATTTTGATCACATTTTAAATGTAAAGTGATATTCCTGCTGCTCAAACAGAATGAACTGCATTTAGAATTATTCATGTTTCCTGCTGATTTACAGTAAAAGTCTTTCTAAACAGATAAAACCACTGAATTTTCTGTTTAAATTTCATAAGTTCATGCATTACAGATTACAGATGCATTTGAAAGTAAAGAGGATTTCAAATATATTTGCACATGTTTTTGCATTCATTAAGTAATTTTTTTACGTGTATAAGCTCACAACATAACGAAGGTCATGCATTATTGTTTCATGCTGATTTACAGTAAATGTCATTGCAAAACAAATTAAAAATTTCACCTAGAAACTTGATGCACTGCACTTTTTTTTGGTCCAAATGCATCAGATTTTGGAAGGAAATTAATTGGAAGGAAAAATATATTTATGTTTTGTCTCCAAATTTGTCAAATTTTGGAAGTAAACATGATTTCAAATATTACAGTTGCACATTTGCATGCATTAAGAGAAACGCAATTTTCTAAATATTTATAAGCTCACAGCATAAAGAAGGTCATGTATTTTTAATGTTTTATGCTGATTTACAGTAAATGTCATTCTAAAGAAGTATTAAAAAATGCAAAATTTTCTGCTTCACCTAGAAATTTCTGAACTCGATGCAATGCATTATTAGTTTAAGTTTATGCATTGCAGATTTATGATTTGGCTCCAAATTTATCACATTTTGAAAGTAAAGAGGATTTTCAAATATATTTGCACATGTTTTTGCATGCATTAAGTAATTTTTTTACGTGTATAAGCTCACAACATAACGAAGGTCATGCATTATTGTTTCATGCTGATTTACAGTAAATGTCATTGCAAAAAGCATTAAAAATGCAGAATTTTCTGTTTCAAAACTTGATGCATTGACCTTTTTTTGCTCCAAATGCATCAGATTTTGGGAGGAAAATGATTGCAAATATTATAGTTGCATAATGCATTATAGTTGTTTTAATGCATTAAGAGCAACAAGTCACATTTTGATCACCTTTTAAATGTAAAGTGATATTCCTGCTGCTCAAACAGAATTAACTGCATTTAGAATTATTCATGTTTCCTGCTGATTTACAGTAAAAGTCTTTCTAAACAGATAAAACCACTGAATTTTCTGTTTAAATTCCATAAGTTTACGCATTGCAGATTTATGATTTGGCTCCAAATTTATCACATTTTTTATGTGTATAAGCTCACAACATAAAGGTCATGCAATATTGTTTCATGCTGATTTACAGTAAATGTCATTGCAAAAAACATTAAAAATGCAGAATTTTCTGTTTCACTTAGACATTTCAAAACTGGATGCATTGCACTTTTTTTGCTCCAAATGCATCAGATTTTGGGAGGAAAATTACTGCAAATATTATAGTTGCATAATGCATTATAGTTGTTTTAATGCATTAAGAGCAACAAGACACATTTTGAATGTAAAGTGATATTCCTGCTGCTCAAACAGAATTCAACAGAATCGGAATTTTCATGCATTTAGAATTATTCATGTTTCCTGCTGATTTACAGTGAAAGTCTTTCTAAAGAGATAAAACTGCTGAATTTTCTGTTTAAATTTCATAAGTTTATTCATTGCAGATTTATGTTTTTGCTCCAAATTTAATCACACTTTGGAAGTAAAGAGGATTTCAAATTATATTCACACGTTTTTGTTTGCATTAAGTAATTTTTTTACGTGTATAAGCTCACACCATAACGAAGGTCATGCATTATTGTTTCATGCTGATTTACAGTACATTTCATTCTAAAGAAATATTAACTTTCACTTAGAAATTTCAGAACTTAATGCATTGCACTTTTTTTTGCTCCAAATGCATCAGATTTTAGAAGGAAAATTATTGCAAATATTATAATTGCATAATGCATTGTAGTTGTTTTAATGCATTAAGAGCAACAAGACACATTTTGA
>JAHKKF010526074.1:1812-11862 GCA_019740295.1 Labeo calbasu
AATGTAATTTATTCCTGTGATCAAAGCTACATTTTCAGCATCATTACTCCAGTCTTCAGTGTCACATGATCCTTCAGAAATCATTCTAATATGCTGAAACGTTTTATTATTATTTTTATCAATTTTAAAACAGTTGAGTTACAACATTATACACTATACCATTCCAAACCATGGAGTCAGTATATATTTTTGGGGGAAAGAATTTATAAAAATTAACACTTATTTAGCAAGTACACTTTAAATTCATCAAAACTGATGATAAAGACATTTATAACGTTACAAAAGATTTCAGATAAATGCTGTTTTCTGAACTTTCTATTCATCAAAGAAAACTGAAAAAAATTCTACTCAGCTGTTTTCACCATAATAATAATAATAATAATAATAATAATAATAAATGTTTTTGATCAAATCAAAATATTAAAATGATTTCTGAAGGCTCACGTGACTGGAGTAATTATGCTAAAAATTCAGCTTTGAAATGACAAGAATAAATTACATTTTTAAATATATTCAAATAGAAAGCAGTTATTTTAACTAATACACATATTTCAGAATTTTACTGTTTTTGCTTTGGATCAAATAAATGCAGGCTTGGTGAGCAGAAGACACTTCCTTGAAAAAACATTAAAAATCTTACTGTTAAAAAACTTTTGACTTTTGGTAGTGTATTTGTGAACAAAATGCACACAGCACACCACAAAATGCATTTGCCCACAAAATGTCAATTTCTCAAAAAACAGAATGTTAATTTTGCAAAATAATGTAAAAAATGGAAAACAAATTGCACCAAAAAAAAAAAAGAAAATCACATTTTGTGAAAACTGGAATGTTCATTTTGTAAACAATGGAAAAGAAATTTGAGAACAAAGTGCACAAAATGCTTGTTGTTTACAAATTGGACAAAAATGTTCATGAAAGGGATTTTCTAGATCGCAAAACACATTTAATCCAAATCATTTCATTATTTAGCATGTCATTAATGCATTTGCTTCACAAAATGCACATTATGTAAAGAAAATAAGCATTTAATTTACTGAATTTTTGTCATCAGATACAAATGCATTTTATATTATGTAATTCATCCAGTCCACAATCTGGTTACAATTGACACCCCAGTTAAACTGAGGTTCAGAAATAGTAGTTGTTTTTTAACCAGGTTTCCCCAAACACTCTGCTCATCTGCTATTGGTCAGCCAAAAACTGAGCCCCAACTCGGACCATTGGTTGAGCCGTTGCTATACTGGACTGGTCGGGATGTTTAAGCAAATAGAAAATGTTTTGAAAGCTCCAAACATATGAATTAATGACTTTTGGGATAGAAAAAGTATTATAAAACATTGAAAAAAACATACACAAATGTGTACAAGTGTGCTTGCAAAAAGCAAAATGCTTTGGTCATGCAAAAAAACAGTGCAGCCAATAATTTTCCATACTCAAGAAACACTCTGTAAAATAGAAATCCTGGCACCATCAAGTGTTGGTTCACCAAACTATTCAAGGCCTGTAGAACAGAAGTGCTTGGACGTGATGCCAATGTTAACAGCAGATTCTTAAGATCTGGGCAGGAATAATAGCACTGATGCCAACTCAAGACACGCAGGAACCTAATGCCCCTTTACAACGACAATACAGCCTGTAGCTATGCAGCATCAACACGTCTAATGACAAAAATCAACACATTAATAATTAAACAGCCAGACCTCACTGAGCTGGAACGCATATCGCACTCAAATGTTCAGTTTTGTCCAAGTTCTGCAACGTAAGTGGTAAAATTCTCTCAAAGCTTCTCAATAACTACACAATGAGGATAAATTGTTTTACTCACTAACATGCATATGAAGCTTGCCAAAGTCAACAATATATTTAAGTTCTTACTCCAAATCCTGAATCAAGCGGAGAACAGAAAGCAGATCTGTAAGTTAATTGATCCAGTTTAGGAATTGAAAAATCACACGTGACTAAACATTCACACTACAACCAGCGCACAGCTGCCAACTCTCAGTGGCAAAGAGTTTGACTTCACTTTTATGACCACCATTGAGAAAACACTTGGTAACTGTTCAAGTTCTTTGTCTGAGTGTCTAATGGCTTTCTGACCAATGAATTTCCATTACATTTCCATTTATAAGATAAGGACTGAAACAGTTTTACAGTTTTAACAACACCTAAAAACAATATGTTCATAAACTGCACATCACTATGTCTTGCAAACAATCAAACTATCAAGTTTAAATATGGTAGCTGTGTTTTGTAACATGGTAGTTGGTGTACCAGCTAATGATAAGCGATTTTGACCTCCCACAAACCAGGTAACAGCTGTTTTTACCAGTCCGTTTAATGTGGTCAGGTTGGTTAGCTTATGATCAG
The DNA here is from genome assembly GCA_019740295.1 of Labeo calbasu. Lineage (NCBI taxonomy): Eukaryota > Metazoa > Chordata > Actinopteri > Cypriniformes > Cyprinidae > Labeo > Labeo calbasu. The sequence continues at coordinate 4,183 of JAHKKF010526074.1, forward strand.
CTTCACAATTGAAATTCTCAACAAGGAGCTATATTTATAATCTGTATAGAAATTCAATGACATTTCTAAACCTGGACCATCGTATTCCTGTCAATCAAACCTTTGAAAAGCTCACAACCCATAATAACTTTAGAACTAAAGGTATTAAAAGCACCATTCATCACGAATATTTAAGAGCAGGCTAAATAGTCAAATAATGTCTTCAGGCTTCAGCTCAAGCTGATTTCCTAGGAAGTTTCTAGTCCTCGCCCTCCATCCGTGCCTCTAAAGTTCTTCCCACACTCCCTGTTTACTTGCAGATTACACCGTAATGCATTTTACTGTAACATATGAGCGTTATAACAGCCGACACGTCCTCTTGAACAGAGTTTTGAACCCGGACGCACAAGCGCGCCGAAGTTGCAACAATTTAACAAACAACCCGTTGTGACGTAACAAACACAAACGTAACAAATCTACAAACAAACACCTCAGTCGGAGCGTTCGGGAACACCAACGGTCTCTTCCCTGTTCTTATCTATCCTTCTTTCTTTCTTTCTCCAGAAAAAGCGCCATGTTGAGAGCAGCAGAGGAGTTGACACGCTGTTTTTCCTCAAACAAACAAAAAAAAACAGTCGACTTACCTTGGCTATGGCTTTTTTATATCTCATTGTCGCTTGCTGAATAAGACTGTGTATTTTGATATTCCCATCCCCACAGGGAACGACCACCCGGGTCCTTCCAAAACACACTGTCACTTTCATATTCGCCCGATATTCCCAGAGACTCCACACAGGGAAGCGCGTTAAGTGTTGAACTCTTCAGGAAAAATCAGTAAGCCACGGCAACATTGTATCCGTACAGGTAAAAAGCAGGATAAATCCTCATATTGTGCTCCTCAGGTGGGACTGGACCACCTGTTCGGCGCGTTGCTCGTCTCGGCGTGTGTCGCGGGTGAAGTGACCGTGGGTTGGGCTTCTCACACGCTCTTTCGCAGCTCTCCGCGACTCACAACTGACTCACACAGCCGTTTCAACGTGTATTCCTCCTGTCTGTTCCGTCATGGGCGACTGTCTGTTTAAGGTTATTGCTAGTATCCTTCAGGTGCTATTCTAGTACTTACTAGCATTCATAGGCTATTTGTTCAATCATATAGTTCTTAACATTAAAGGTTTCTCAATGGTATTGATGGTTCCATGAAGAACCTTTAACATCTACACTCTTAAAAATAAAGTCTCCAAAATAAAGGGGCGTTTTTGCGGTGATGCCATGGATAGAAGAACCATTTTTTGTTCCCCAAAGAACCTTTCAGTGAACAATTCTTAAAAAAAAACATTTTGAAGAACCTTTCATGCATTTTAAAGGTTCCATGGATGTTCAAGGATCTTCATGGAACCATCAAGGAATCTTTATTTTTAAGAGTGCATGGAGCATTTCCATCATGCAAAAGGTTCTTTAGTGTAGAAAAAGTCGATTTAGATTTTAAATGTTCTTTAAACTAACAAAATGGTTCTTTTAAAAACTGTTCTCTAAAAAGTTTTATATGGAACCAAAATTGTTCTTCTCTATGGCATCACTGTGAAAAACATCTTTTTGGAACCTTGTTTTTAAGAGTGTATGTGCTTTAATTGAAGTGTCACTTCCCCCTTTCAGAACATAGATGTGAAAGCGCACTAACCAAAAGTAAATTGTTCATTTTTATGAACGCTTTGGAATATACAGACCGAAGGTTGGACTCTTTAATAAGATTATTACAGAAGTAGAATCATTTCAAAATATGAACGCATCAAAAAGCATCAGAATTGCTATAAATTGAAAGCCTTATGTCTAAAAAAGCTATGTTCCAAATTTGAAGTTGATATTTAAAAATTTAGGTTCCTGTGAGATGTTAATTTGGAGCGTTAAACCACAAACAACCTCTGGGTGCCATCCAAAACTCTATTGAATTTTTCTGTCACAAATGTCTAAATTTCTCTGTCAATATTACTTCTATCACAAAATATGGAATCTTGACACTCAGACCTTTCCAGTGATATACATGACAATTTATGACAACGACAATGTCAAAATTTTTGTTCATTTTTACATTTTAGTTTCACAGGATGAATTTTGAGATTTAAGCTTTTAAATGATATAATTTATGATGATTACTAAAATAATAGCGCTAAGTGACACTTAAGGGGTTAATCCAATTGTCAGTAGGGTGAGAGGGCAAAAATGGGCCATCAGGTTAAACAACACAAATAATCTTGACATTTTGCCTGACTTTATCAATGAATAAAGCTTTACCATGGAAGATCAACAAGTAAATGAGATGTATCCGTATCTCTGTAAAGAATATACTAGTAAAAATAAGGTCAGTAATGTCAAAGAAGAACCATTAACCCTCAAAAGAACCTTTTACAAAGAACATTTTATTAATCTTAAGAATCTTCTAAGCAATGGAAAGATTCCATAAATGTTTTAAAGGTTCTTCATAGCAATCATAGATGCTAATAAAGAACCATAATTACTTTTTTAAAAAAAGTGCACAAATTTCCCCATAAAAACTTAAATTACGGTTGTTTATGATGATTGCATGGTCATTTAATAATGTTATAACGGTTTGCTTATTTATGAGGGTCTACATCCTGTTTAAGCTTGTCTTGTAGTCTGGACATTTGCTTTTTGATTGTAGCTGAGATTATGTGTGGCTTTGGCATGAGTTACCAATCTGATATTGCTGGTTTTATGTGGTTTCTAGCTCGACCATTCCAGTCATTTATGAATATTAGCTAGTCTATATGATGGATATGAAGGCTTCCAGTTTGTGGTAGATCTTGATCATGCTGGTTAGAGCTGAACCACCTTGAGCCAGTAACAAACCAGCTATCGTGTTTCAAAAAACTGCTTATGTGTCAGACTTTCGCCACTTTTCAGAAATTTGCTATGAACGTAGTAGGACTTACTCATTAGCTTTTCATTCTCATGAAACCTTTCTCACGAAATCTTGCAGCAAAGACAATGTTTATTTATTTCCAGTGAAGACACTTGACAAAGAGATAGCATGCCTTTTATACTAGTTCAAAAGTTTTTTTTTTAAAACACTGTGGTCCGTTGGCCGTTATAAAAAGGTTTTAACAGTGTCAAAAAAAGGAACTTATATTTAAAAATTTGAAATTTAAAAAATTCATTTATTTAAAAAATAAGTTGCATTTTTCTAAGGCTGTTAATCATGTGAGCAAGAGATTGTGCTTTAGGTCAAATTGTTATTTGTTAACAGCCTCAATTTAAGTAGAAGGACAGCAAATGACATAAAACAAATGTGGTAGTTGTTTCCATGGAGACAAACATCTGGACTGATGGATTTCTGCTGGATTGTGTCTTGTCTAGACGCATAACGAAGCATCAAAACCATGTTTCTACATATATGCTCAGTGTTCAGACAATGCATCATTGAGAGAAGTTTTTCCTTAGACAGAGATTCTACTCTGCATTGCAATGGAAGCATTGTTATTCTTATTTAAAAAAAACAAAACTCTTTTCTTATTTCTCCTTTTTATAATGCATAACGCCCCCTTGTGGTAGAAAAGGCGGCTCTGCCTTGAAGTGTGTGCTTTTCACTTGTAATGAAGATTTATTACATTCTGCAGCATCCACTGACTCGACATCTGTGAATCTGCGAAATGTCAGGCTTACGTAAGATGATGTATATTGTACAGAGATGTTTTGCTGATGACACACATATTGTAGACATGTTGATTTGGTCAGGATCCTCCATATGGGTCTCATTAGGAGCGGATCCTCAGTTAGGAGGAGCTGCTGCTGACTGAGATTTGCTCACAAAGAATCCCAATATAGCACAACCCACAGAAACCTGCAGTCCTTGGTGCACAAGGTCTATATTACAAAAAGTTACTCCTAAAGTATAACATTCACCAAGACCATATAACAGACCATTATGGTATGAGCGGAGTCAAGTCCTGCATCCACAATCATATAGAATGTAATGGCGTGTCTTTTTTTAACAAAGCCGTTTTCACACTTTATGACTTTAGCCACGATTTGGCTCAGAGAGATTTTAAGAATCCTAAAAGATTCTTCTGATCACAGGCCAGAATCTGTAGTCTTTGATCACTAGTTTGACATGTTCACTGACAGATGATTAACAACTAGCTGCTGCAATCATATTTGTCCTCTAGGTGTATTTTGATGCATTCAGGTCCTCATGGAAAGTTTGTATTTATGACTTCGTAGTTATGACTTCAGGTGCATTCAAAACATTTTGATTGGAGTAAGATTTTGATGTAACTTTTCTACAAAAGAAATTACATCAATTCTTTTTTTAAAAAAATGTACATCAAGCTGCTACATCTGCTGCATCCATCATATTTTCTCAGACATGCCTCCAACTCAGAAATTAGGGGGTCAAAGAAAATCCAGAGATTCCCACGTATAAATATGACTCATAAACAGTGCTGGTTAGTATCTGATTACATATAATCTGGAGTACTTGTAATTAGATTAGTTACTTTTTTATAGATTACATGATCATAAATTGTTCTTAATTTGTTGAATCTCCCTAATTGTTTTTTTTCTCTCAAATTTTTACTAGTCATATCATTTAGCTTTGAATATTCACAATATAGAATGGCCTTGTAAATATGAATTCATTTGTGATCCATCTTTCTGAATTTGATGACAAAAGCACCTCTCAGTCAGTTATATCACGTATGAAACAAATAAGTTACTGAACATTGCCGATGGTTAACCGATACAACTATTAAAACCTGGAATACTTTGATCATGTCATTGCTATTTTCATGTTTATTAATGGTTTATGTGATCAGGGATTCCCAAATTTGTCAGTGAAACCTAAAACCTAAAATATCTACTTTAAAAAGTTAATATTTCAGTAATTTAACGACACATTCTCTGATGTTGGTTAATGGTTACATTGACATGCAGGTAAACAAATAAAATATTTAGAGAGAGAGAGATACAGTAGATATACCATTGAGGTCAAAAGTTTACATACAATTTGCAGAATCTGCAAAATGTAAATTATTTTACCAAAATAACAAGGATCATACAAAATGCATGTTATTTTTTTTATTTAGTACTGACCTGAATAAGATATTTCACATAAAAGATGTTTACATATAGCCCACAAGAGAAAATAATAGCTGAATTTATAGAAATGTATGCTACATATGCTTGATTCTTAATACTGTTGTTACCTGAATGATCCACAGCTGTTTTTTGTCTAGTGATAGTTGTTCATGAGTCCCTTGTTTGTCCTGAACAGTTAAACTGCTGCTGTTCTTCAGAAAAATCCTTCAGCTCCCACAAATTCTTCAGTTTTTCAGCATGTTTGTGTATTTGAACTCTTTCTAACAATGACTGTATGATCTTGAGATCCATCTTTTCACTCTGAGGACAACTGAGGGACTCAAATGCAACTATTACAGAAGGCTCAAACGCTCCAGAAAGAAACACAATGCATTAAGAGCTGGGGGTGAAAACTTTTGGAATTTGACGATCAGGGTAAATTTACCTTATGTTGTCTTCTGGGAAACATAACGTATCTTCTGTAGCTTCTGAAGGGAAGTGCTAAATAAAAAAATATATAATATTTAGGCAAAATAAGAAAAATGTAAGCATCTTCATTTTGTTCAAAAGACTCTTCATGCATTGTTTCCTTCTGGAGCATTAGTGAGTGTTTGAACCTTCTGTAATAGTTGCATATGAGTCCCTCAGTTGTCCTCAGTGTGAAAAGATGGACCTCAAAATCATAGTCATTTTTGGAAAGGGTTCAAATACACAAAAATGTTGAAAAACCAAAGAATTTGACCTGAAGGATTTTTCTGAAGAACAGCAGGCAACTTAACTGTTCAGGACAAACAAGGGACTCATGAACAACTATCACTAAACAAAAAAAACAGCTGTGGATCATTCAGGTAACAACACAGTATTAACAATCAATCATATGTGAACTTTTGAACAGGGTTATTTTTATAAATTCAACTATTCAGTACTAAAAAAAAAAGAAAAGAAAATAACACATTTTGTATGATCCCTCTTATTTATATAAAAAAAATATATAAATATATATATATATATATTCTATTTCAATTTTATATCTCTCTTAAATAATCAATTATTAGCTTTTTATCAACTCATAAAACCTCTGCAGTTCTTTCATTCACCATAGTTTAGGAAACCCTGGAGTGAAGTAATGTTTAATGCATTTCATGATGTTGATGACAAAGAATTAAATATATTTTATTTCTCTTTGTTTTTTTGTAACAATAATCCCATTCAAATCTGTAATCAAGTTAGGTCAAACGTAATCTAAAAGTAATCCAAAAGTAGTCAGAATACATTAAAATGAGTAATCTACAGTAGATTACATTACTGGCTACAATTTTCATCATGTAATTAGTAATCAGTAACTGACTACAATGTGCAAGTAATCTACCCAGTACTGCTCATAAACATCTTTCCGACATGATCTGAATGCACTGTTAATAAAAAAAATTGTTCACCTTTAATAAATTACTGATGATGAAGCCATTCTTAAAACATTTACAAAAAAAGTGTGTGTTTTTTATTTGTTTATTTGACAAGCAGCAGAATCATGTTTGTCACCTCATATTTGTTTTTTATATCTTGAAAGTAAATGCAATTATCAGTATACCGGTTTTATTACAATAGTTCTTTGACTTTGATACATTAAAAAAGAATACACACAACAACTGCAACGTGAGAAAAGAAAGCATGGTTGTTTTTTTTTTTCGGCCGTTTCTCAGACATTTCATTTGTTTTGCTCTATGTGATGCATTTCATTCGTTCGCTTTCTCTTGTACGATTACGTCTAAAAATGTATTATCCTCTTACGCTCGAGTAGCTATAGGCATTTTCTTTTTTTCATAGACGCACTGGGCGTGGCACTGGTGATGTAAACAGCATAAAATCAGAAGGGGTCGGGATGGGGTGTGGAGAGACAGGGTGCTTTTGATGACTGTCCAGCTACTCGGAGGCCCTTTTTTAACAAACATGGAGGCACAGAGTCCCGATTCGATCCGATGGTTGAGTGCCGGAGCCAGCCAGAGCCGGAAATAAAAGACATGTTTACCGTTCACGCTTAACGGCGTTTTTTGTTTATTTTTCTTTCTTTAAATTAATATGTTTCTATGCGACATAGCTGTATTCGTCCGCAGAGCTCTGGCTTCGCTCGATGTACTGCTTGTCGATAAGAACCTCAATGCACTTCTTGATCATGCTGATACTCGGGTTGAATCTCGCTTTGGATTGGTTGATTACCTGAAAGAATAAGCACAAACAAACTAAATTAGGCCGCTTGTATTCAGAACAGCATACAATCATATTGCTGTTATCATTTCTGCAGTATAAAATACATGTTAGAAGACTGGAGAAATAATGATAAAAATTCAGCTTTGCATCAAAAGAATGAATTACACTTTACAATATATTCAAACAGAAAATAGCTATTGCAAATTGTAATAATATTTCATAATTTTGATTGTATTTCTGATCAAAAAATGCAGACTTGGTGAGCAGAAGAGAACTCCACTTCCAAAACAAAGATTCACATATAATGTACCCACCCCCTTGTCATCCAAGATGTTCATGTCTTTCTGTCTTCAGTCGTAAAGAAATTATGGTTTTTGAGGAAAACATTTCAGGATTTTTCTCCAT
>JAHKKF010526075.1:0-18600 GCA_019740295.1 Labeo calbasu
AAAAAAAAAGTCATAATTGTGAGATATAAATTTGGAATTTGCGGAAAAAAATGTCTGAATTGCGACATACAAACTCGTGTTTATGAGGAAAAAAAAGTCAGAATTGCAAGATATAAATTTGAAATTGAGAGAAAAAATGTCCGAATTGCGACATACAGACTCGCATTTGTGAGAAAAAAGTCAGAATTGTGAGAAATAAATTCGGAATTGCAAGAAAATTGTCCCAAAAATGTGACATACAAACTCGCGTTTGTGAGAAAAAAAAAGTCAGAATTATGAGATATAAATTCTGAATTGCAAGAAAAAAAGTCCAAATTGTGACATACAAACTTGCATTTGTGAGAAAAGTCAGAATTGAGAGATAAGTCACAATTACCTTTTTTATTTTGTGTTCAGTGGCGGAAATGGGCTTCCATAGTGAAGCCAATTAAACAATGATTTTTTAAAAATCCACATTTACTCACAGCTCCTCATCATCCTCCTGAAAATTTGCTGTTTCATTCCACTCACTCCAACCTGTCAAATGTCAGTAAGTCATATGAAGTTGCTAACAGTGACCTAAACTAGACATAGTAACAGTGATGAGGGACAAAGGTTGACCAATCATCCAACTGACTAATTTTAGTCAACCAGGATTAGTTCATCTACTAATTTCTTATATATACAAACTTAATTATACAGGAACTTAGCAGGCTGGTCTTCTATGACTAGTCATTTTTGAAAACATGTATCTATAATAGGTAATGAAGTAATCTGACCCAACTCACCCTCAACAGTTTCCCACCAGTCCATCAGGTCATCATCCTGTGAAAAGAGAGCAAGAGAGCAATAAAAGGTTAAAACAGATTTCATAATTAACCAAATGTAAAAATCACTGTATAATAATGAAATAATAATAATAATAATATACCTCATCTGTCTCTAAACCATTTGAATCTGTTGGGTAGGCAGCCATCTCCACTGGCAGGATTTCAAAAGAACAGTCCTATAACATTCAAAGAAAAGGAAATTACCGAAACATTATGTGATTGCATAATATGATATTGATACACCATAGAAGGAGCATAAATAATACGTCAAGTACACTCATTTACAAACTCATTGCAATAATAACTCGCCTCATTTGTCCCCAGTTTCTGCATTTCCACTGGCTCCTCAATTATATCTTCTTCATTTGAACCCTATATAAAGATTTTAGATTAAGACAGACCTTTTGACATAAATTATCAAATATATTAAAATAAAAGTGTTAACACTACCTGCGTACTGGATGAAAATGTGGACATTCTAGGTAGAGTTCTCTTCACTCTAAATGACACAACCTGAAAGGATGTGAACAGCAAATGCGTTTATGGAGAATGTGTGAACTGGCACTGTAAATATTGTCATTGTTTGTGGCAAGTGGAATTATGGGCTTCAATTTCCTACAATATTCCTGGCTATGTATACCACTTTTTCGACCCTCAGAAGAGACAACAAGCGCTCTTCTGTATAAAACGTAAAGTAACTTACCTTGTTATTACTGTTCGAGAGTTTCTCATCATGGCATTTTCTGGGCACTGCAATAGATTTCTAGCAAATAGAGGAAGCAGTACAGCATTTGTTTCACAACATCATCTACTACTCATTACATTTAATTAATTTGGTAAAGTACCTTTTCAGTGCCATTGTCCAAGAAGTTATAATCCCAATCAATAATTTCACTGTGCTCACTTAGCGGATCCTACATATGAAATAAACTAGCATTTTATTTCAAATGGTATATAAGTAAATGTTAACCTGTAAATATTGTCAATAATCTAAATACAGCAATAAGAAGGGGAAGCTGCTTCACCGTGTCAGCAGGAAAACGTAATGCTGGTTTTGGGGAACTGCGGAAAGTGCCATTTAGCTTCCCTGAGTTCTCCTGCACAAAAGGGACAGTAATTGTGAATCGCAGGTGACTAAGCAATTAAAATAATATAAATACATTCTATTGTATATAACTTTAAAAAGGGTTGTGATAAACACCTTTAAGTTGTTGTTAGAGAGATATAAGAGACTGTCATTACTGGCCAGCAGTTTAATGTGTAATGGTGGGCTGTCCTACAGGAAGAAAGTTTGTAACTAATGTGCATTATCAACAGGAAGACAGTGGTAGAAATACTACACATAAATTAAACAGACATAAGTTAATTAATTTTGTTGTAGCAATATACCTCTTCATAAGTATCCTCAGTTCCTCTAGGAGTTGTTTTAAGAAAATTAAACAGGGAATTTCCCTCCTAAAAAAAATAAGAGAGTTAGAATTAATTTTTTTTACTTTAAATATTTGATTGAACCTCAGTGGCATTATAGCTTACAAGTCTGTCACTGCCTGGAAAATCTTCATTTTTCAATGCTAGTTCTTCCTGCAAAGAGAAAGAAGACCAGCACATTATACAAAGCTACACAAATTATTTTAAAAATTGGACAGTATTGCAAAATGTAAACTTTAAGACAGTAATTTAAGAATAAATGATTATAAGCAAGACTGCAGTTTTGTCATACCTTGTTGTTTGTGTTTTGTGTTTGGTTGTGATCGCCAGCTGAGAGTTCTCCATGTTGTAATGATAGTTCTTCCTGTTAAGAAAGAGAGAGGAAGGAAATATTAGGCATATAATACTTGTGAGCTAAACCAAAGACAACCTTCAAAATACAATATCACATTATTCTGTGTAACATTAAAGCATGATTTTTACTGACTGAACTGTAAAAGAAAAAAAAACACTTTACCACAATTATAGCAATACATAGCTATACAGTTTACTGTATGTTTTTGTGGACTAATATTTATTTTTAAATCCAAATCTTATGTGTCAAACTATGTAATTCACTCTGGATCAGTGTTGGGGGTAACGCGGGTTACATAATATTATTACTTTTTCCAAGTAACTAGTAAAGTAACACATTACTTTTTAACTGACAAGAAAATATCTGAGTTACTTTTTTCAAAAAAGTAACGGCAGTTACTTTTCCCCCCATTTATTAATTAAAAGCTCTCCTGTCCCTATGTTGAGAGAAATCGGGAGTAAGATATTAGTTCTAGAATAAATGTGAACATGCATTAATTCATCTCACTCACAAAAAACAGATTCAGTATTCCTCAAAATTAATAAAAACTGTCAAATTCAACTCAGAATATGACGCAATCCTGCAAAAAAAAAATTTTCTGTGGTCTACTGTACAGACGTGAATTTACTTTTCTCAAAGCCTGAGGCTTTTGGTGTGAAAAGGCTTTTACATTTGCCAAAAATAGAACTTTTTATATTATAAAACAAAACAAGCAAGCCCTCCCCAGATTTAAAAAGTAACAAAAAAAAGTAAAGTCACGCATTACTTTCCATAAAAAGTAACTAAGTAACGTAATTAGTTACTTTTTTAGGGAGTAACTCAATATTGTAATGCATTACTTTTAAAAGTAACTTTCCCCAACACTGCACTGGATATTTAGTTTAAGACGTGATGTCATGTGATGTTAGGTTTACTGTAATCATAACAGACCTTATTGCTGTGTTGGCTGGACAGACTGTTGGTGTCAGCAGTGGAGCCATCCTGGGGCAAATAGAAAGAAAATCTCCGATAAGTTTGCATTATCTTTAATATCAGATCATAATCATTAGCTCAAAATGTATGTGCAACATTTGATAATAAGATTGAGGGTTTGGCTGATTTGTAGTCAGTTTCACTGAGGAAGTTTCCTGCCTCCCTCTAGTGGTAAAAGATGGTACAGTTTCATGGCCTGACATGATCTGTGTAATGTAATGTGCTAAGCACAATTGTGTTAAATACGTTTTATCTGCAAAGCATGTATGAAACACACAATGGATGAAAATGGATGTTAGCATTCTGATACCTCAATGCTGTTCACTCATGTTCAGATATTTTCAACAATACTAATTTATTATTTTAACTAGCATCTTTACATCAAGAGACTATATAAAATAGCTTCAGTTGTTTGTCATCAATAAATATATAGGCTTAAATTGGTTATTTAACAATTAATAATTAATAAATAATAATAATTATTTTAATGTCCAAAAGCTTCACCGGATGTTCTACCTCTTGTGCAGAGCGGCTTGTCCACTTTTTAGGAGTTTTTTTAAACAACTGACTGAAAACGGCAGCTTTCCCCTGATAAATAAAGAAAATGTACATTTTACAAACATTTTCATTAAAAAAAGCGACAAATATGACTTGGATATAAATATACACAATTTATGATAAAAGTCAAGAATATCATTAAATGACAGACCTTTGGGTTATTGTTGCCTGTTGGTTGATCATTAAGACCCGACAGCTCACGCTCAGTTAGCTTGTTCTGGGAAAAGAAGTTAAATGATTATTCTCAGAAACATGCCATTGCTATATTTACTGTACACCTTCTACATATTACTAAATCAGATTCTTCCTTGCACTCTCCAAAATGTTATTTATTGTAAACCAGAATCAATGCAGATTCAGAACAGTATTCTAAGAAATCAAACATAACAAGACAAAACATACATTAGCTGACCTTAATTTTGCTGTTCTCTGGACTGTCATTATTGCCCATGAGTTCACCATTCTCATCCTATAGAACAAAACAGTCAACTAACCATTGCAAATGACAGCCCAGATATTGCAAGAGAGTCCGGTTACATCAAATGAATTACCTTAGTGTGAAAGCTTCCTGTTTCTGCACCCTTAAACATGTACTGTCTCGCCTCAGATGAGTGCTCAACTACGTTTGAATGCCTGGACATTGAATCTGCTTTCTCCTGTAGCACAAACAGAGGAAACAACACACAGCAAAACACAAACTGGGAGGTTATTTATATATTTGTCTGCTAAAACATATTTGCGCATTTAAGTGTTGCATGTGTGTTACATATGTGACCCTGGACCACAAAACCAGTCATATGGGTCATTTTTTTAAAAATGGAGATTTATACATCATCTGAAAGCTGAATACATAAACTTTCCATTGATGTATGATTTGTTAGGGTTAGGCCCGAGATACAACTACTTGAAAATCTGGAATCTGAGGGTGCAAAAAAAAAAAAAAAAAAAAATCTAAATACTGACATAATCACTTTTAAAATGAAGTTCTTAGCAATGCATATTACTAATTTAAAAAAAAAATAAGTTTTGCTATATTTACAGTAGGAAATTTACAAAATATCTTCATGGAACATGATCTTAACTTAATACCCCAATGATTTTTGGCATAAAAGAAAAATCGATTATTTTGACCCATACAATGTATTATTGGCTATTGCTACAAATATACCTGTGCTACTTAAGACTGGTTTTGTGGTCCACGATTGTATGATATTGCTCACCTGAATGATCTACTGTTTTCCTCTGACTTATTGTCACTGTCTGTGACAGTTCACGCCTATTCAGGAATATTCACCATTAAGTCAATGTATACTTACAAATCAGTTAATGCATTTTATTTTTAAATATCATGCTTTAAAATAATCTTAAAAGCACTTTTTTGTTTTTGTATTTTCTGAAAAGCGTATCTAATTAACTAATCATTACAATAGTCTAATACTATTTAGAATTTTCTAAAATACAATCAGTATCTTACATTCACACATAAAACTATAAAAAGAGTTTTCTCGCACTTTAATTTGTCAGACCCTAGCTGATCATTCTCTGGGGTGGACTCTTATATTCAGGACTCATGTCTATGGACGTTATAGGCCCACAGAGATTAAAATTCATTATCACAACCAACTCCTTTCACAGATTATGAAGAAATGGACGATCAGTCCCGAACATGTCTCAGTGGTTCATTAATAAGTTCTTGACTTTCTTTAAGATATCTTGTTATAGTTCAAATAAATAATTTCCATAAAAAATGCTTAATAAAATAATGCTCTTTCCTTTTTATTTCTTATTTTCCATTTTTACATAACTTTCATGTTCATGATATAGTAAAATGTGCTCCCCCCCGCCTCTCTTTAGAATCTGAAAAATCATTGTGTCTGAAATGTATTATATGAATAAACTTGCCTTTTCATGTCATAATTAAACAGGTACTGGAACAACGTTTATTTCCTGAAATAAAGACAAAGCGTTAATGGAGTTAGGTTGAGTAAATTGTATTTTGAGATTTGAATCCTTACTCCCCACTTTATTTTTTGGGTTTAAATAATAATAAAAAAGCAGTGTCATGAATGACACCATGGAAATGGCAAAGAGTGAAATTTTTATTATCATATGACTGTATCCTTACCTCATATAGCCACGTATTACCTCATTTAGGGGAGGTCTGAGCTTGCTGTTTCAGTTTTCCCTCTGGAATCAGAATTGCACTTCTCCATTTCTAACGTAAGGGAAACCATGCTTACACAATGTATAATGGTAAACAAAAAAACCAAAACTATTATTATGAAGCGTTACACGGGCAACACTGCACAGGAGTGAACTGTAAAACAATCCTAAAGAGTGCCAGACACTGACATCACCATTCATGATAAACAACTGCAAACAGGCGTCAACGCCTTGCGCTCCGGACGCTTCGTTAAATGTTATTCATTAGACGATTTAGCTTGCTCACTTTTTATCCTTTTATTTTCAAACAATGTAGAATTCTTTTTCGAAACCGACAGTTCGTTCTGTTGTTATTGTAGATTTTCTAGTCTCAGAGAAAGCGTCTGATTTGGAATGTCACTTTGCGCTGGCGAGCCAAACACAAAAGACTCTTCTGTACCGAAATTTGACTGAATGGTTTATTTAATAAACATACAGAATTGACAATCGTGACGAGATTTCACCGTGCTGTTTCGCCTACCTTAGGTTCCCATGCGTACAGCTACAGAGAAACCGACTGTCAAAACTTTGTCAAGCTCCGCCCGGTTAATCTGTGTTGGTTAGACAGAACAGCGGGAACAACGGGGCGGTTTAGCAGAATGTCAGTATGACGACAGTGAGTCATCTCTTCACTTCCACTAAACAAATAATGTAATACGGGTGTTTCTTCAGACACTTTTTTTCCAGACATTGGGTTTTATTATAACAAATTGTACCCTTAAAGCGTTGAAAACCTCTTAGAAAACTCTCATAATTTATTTTAAATACAAGGTGAGCACAATCCATTACAAAAGTCAATGTGTGAAAATACATTAATTTTTAAAATCAATTTAAAGGGATAGTTTACCCAAAAATTAAAGTCAAAAGTTTACATATACCTTGCATGAATAAGATATTTAACATAAAAGATTTTTACATATAGTCGACAAGAGAAAATAGTAGATACATTTTTAAAATATTACCCCATTCAAAAGTTTGCATACGCTTGATTCTTAATACTGTGTTGTTACCTGAATGATCCACAGCTGTTCTTCAAAAAAAAAAAAACTTAAGGTCTCAGATTTTTTGTTTTTTCAGCATTTTTGTGTAGGCCTATTTGAACAATCTCCAACAATGAATGTATGATTTTGAGATCCATCTTTTTACACTGAGGACAACTGAGGGACTCATATGCAACTATTACAGAAGGTTCAAACACTCACTGATGCTTCAGAAGGAAACACAATGCATTAAGAGGCAGGGGGTGAAAACTTTTTGAAATTGAAGATCAGGGCAAATTTAACTTATTTTGTCTTCTGGGAAACATGTACGTATCTTCTGAAGGGCAGTACAAAGTGAGAAAAATATGATATTTAGACAAAATTAGAAAAATGTATACATCTTCATTTTGTTCAAAAGTTTACACCCCTGGCTCTTAATGCATCGTTTTTCCTTCTGTAGCATCAGTGATAGTAATATTCCGTAATCTGTAATAGTTGCTCAGAGTTGCTCATTTGTCCTCAGTGTGAAAAGATGGATCTCAATATCATACAGTTATTGTTGGAAGGGGTTCAAATACACAAAAAAGAATTTGTGGGACCTTTTCTGAAGAAAAGCAGGCAGTTTAATTGTTCAGGACAAACAAGGGACTCATGACTAAACAAACAAACAAAACAAAAAAACATACAGCTGTGGATCAGTCAGGTAACAACACGGTATTAAAAATCAAAGCATATGTAAACTTTTGAACGGGGTCACTTTTATTATATATAACTATTATTTTCTATATGTAAATGTCTTTTATGTGAAATATTTTACTTGAGTCAGTATTAAATAAAAAATAACATGCATTTTGCATGATCCCTCTTATTTTGGTAAAATAATTAAGATTTTGCAAATTGTGCAAGGTATATCTAAAGTTTTGACTTGAACTGTAATTATTCACCCTCATGTTGTTCCAATCCCGTAAGACCTTCGTTCATCTTCAGAACACAAATTAAGATATTTTTGATGAAATCCAAGAGCTTTCTGACCCTGCATAGACAGCAACGCAACTGACACATTCAAGGACAGAAAGGTAGTACGGATATCGTTACAATAGTCCATGTGACATCAGTGGTTCAACATTACAACAACATTAGGGTGAGTAATTAATGACAGAATTTTCATTTTTGGGTGAACACTTGGTGGGTCTCTTTAAGACTGTCACTCAGTTGTGGTGACATTTCAAATATCAAAATGTTGGCCTTAATGTAGACAGACAGATAAGAGCATCAATGACAGATTGAATTCCATTCACTCACCATGGTGAAATAATAACCATGTGTTCAGGACCATATAGACCATATATTAGTTCATATTCTTTTAGTCTTATATAAGCAGCAATTATACCCTAACAAGCAGTGGATATAAAGTCATAAAAACAAGTTAAGATCCCAAATGTTCTCTTCTGTCTGATAAGGAAAGCCAGTATAGTTCTATAACCATATATTTTTTTTTATACAATCTAGTGTGAATGTAACAATAAACTTAGAGAAGTATTTACAGAGGTTTGTCAAGATGGTTTGTCTTCTTTCAGAGTGGTGCTCAACCGCAACTCATCTCGGATTATGTTAAGTTCCATCAAGCCCTCATGCAGCTGATCTGCCACCTCTCTAATCTTGGCAGCAAATTCTGACTTTGCACCATTTTTCAGCTCATGGGAGTCCTTGGCCACAAAATAGATGTCCATCCCAACAAAAAGCCCCGTCAGAACACCTGTGGATATACTAGCGATCTGCACAGCACGTGCCGCAGTGGTTCCCGCCGCGTTGGCTACCTGCATCACACGCATAATCTCATTGGCACTGGTTAGAATAGCTTTGCCCGCCATGGCGCCATCCTCATAGATATTGTCGAAACAAGGGAAGTCTCGATTATATGCATGCTTCTTCATCTTATTCAGGTTGAACTTGCGTAGATTTGTAATGCCTTGCTTGATGAACTTCATGCATTTGTTAAGGTCAGCCATCTTCGCCTGGTAGTCTTCCACAATGCGCTCCACCTTCTTGCGATCCAAAGAGTTGTTGACGGTATTGGATATCCCAGC
Source organism: Labeo calbasu (assembly GCA_019740295.1). Lineage (NCBI taxonomy): Eukaryota > Metazoa > Chordata > Actinopteri > Cypriniformes > Cyprinidae > Labeo > Labeo calbasu. The sequence goes on from JAHKKF010526075.1 coordinate 9,392, forward strand.
GGATGCAGAGGTAAGACCACCCGCCATGGCAACACCCAAGCCAACCGCAGTGACGATTAGAGAGGTTCCCATTGTGAAAGGTGCTAAGATGAGGCCAGTTATGGTAGCAACACCTCCCACAGCACTAGTGGAGCCACCAGTGATCTGGGCAATCTTGGTTTTCTTGTTGAAGCGGTCCAGGCCATCAGCAATGGCATGCAGGTCGATCACATGCTGCCACAGTCCTTCCGCCCGTTCTGAGAAAAGTTTGTTAAACACTCGTATGCCCTTTTGCACCTTTTCAGCTGTTACAGCAAAAGCCCTGAGAAAAACAAAATTGGTCAGTCAAATTCACCCTCTCATGCACGCATGCACACAGAATGAATTGGGACTTACTTGGCTTCCTCTTTCTCTGTCATGTTGTCACTTTTGGGCGTGTCCTCCCATTCTGAATTGGAAAAAACAAAATGGGAGGAAAATAGCTAAGAATATCAAGTTCAGATCATGATGGACTATCTATCAGACGTTACTAAGAATAAATTGCTGTTAATTAAACTAATACAGTTGAGGTCAAAAGTTTACATACACCTTGGAGAATCTGCAAAATGCTAATTATTTTACCAAAATAGGAGGGCTCATACAAAATGCATGTTATTGTTTATTTAGTACTGACCTGAATAAGATATTTCACATTAAAGATATTTCACACAATGGTCCATTAAAGAAAATAATAGTTGAATTTATAAACATGACACAGTTTAAAACAAATTCTTTGGTTTTTCAGTATTTTTGTATATTTGAACCCTTTCTAACAATGACTGTATGATTTTGAGATCCATCTTTTCACACTGAGGACAACTGAAGGAATCATATGCAAATATTACAGAAGGTTCAAATGCTCAATGATGCTTCAGAAGGAAACAATGCATTAAGAGCAGGGGGATGAAAACTTTTTGAATTTGAAGATCAGGGTAAATTTAACCTATTTTGCCTTCTGGGAAACATGTACATATTTACTGTAGCTTCTGAAGACCAGTACTAAACGAGAAAATATCATATATAGGCAAAATAATTTTTTAAGAATTTGTGGGACCTGAAGGATTTTTTTGAAGAACAGAAGGCAGTTTAACTGTTCAGGACAAACAAGGGACTCATGAAAAATAGCATGCATTTTGTATGATCCCTCTTATTTTGGTAAAATAATTAACATTTTGCAGATTCTGCAAGGTGTATGTAAACTTTTGACCTCAACTGTAAGTATTGGGATTGTTTCTGAAACTGGACACATGGTAGGACAAACTCACGTTCCACAGTGTTCCACCAATCCATGAGGCCATCAAGATCCTGTGACGGATACATTCAAGATAAATAAAAATGGTCTTTTTTGGAAAACAAAGGCAAGGATCTATATTTATAGAACCAACCTCCTCATCCTCTCTTTGAGTTTCACTTAAACGGAACTCATCCAGCCATTCCATGAGGGACTTCTTGTGGCCTTTAGTCTTAGAAAAAAAACAAAAATGACAAGTAGATTGGACAACAATGTTTAAAAGGGAACTTGAAGGAAAAATTCCAATGCAGAAATCAACAAAAATTGCAGAAGTTGCGAGTCAAGTAGGAAGGTGTTTGTGTGGTTTTGTTTTTTGTAACAGGTTGCAAAAATAAACTATTTGCTATTGCAAGCTTATTTTTTCCCTTTATGAGTAAAAAAAAAAAAATAGTAATTGGGTTCTCTTTTTTAATTAAAAAAAAAGAGAAAAGCACAGAATGCCTCCTGACAACTTAGACAGCTTATACTCTTATTAATGTTTGCAGACATATAGAATACCACTTGCGTATGAAACTGTTTGTTAGGCAAGCCAATGCACGGCTCATTTATTGTCACCTGACCCGTAACGTGTACAGTTTATGAAGGTCTCAGTGGGGTTTTATATTTAGGATACCACATCTCTCAGTTCTCATTCTGCTTTCTATGCCTGGTTGAGTCAGTAACTTGTTTTCACTGTTATTTTGATTGAAAGAACTGTTAGGACATAACAGCACCTCTCCAAGGTCACTGCCACTGTCTCCATTTTGGTTTTCATTCTTCTTCGGTGTTGTTTTGTTCTGAAATAACAGCACAGGCTTCCATTAACCAACAACTGTTAGTATTTTAAAAAAGTAAGCATGAAAAAAAAAAGGTTACCTTGGCGGCAACTTGGGGCATAAATGGATTTCTGGGTTTCTTCTTTTGTGCTTTTTGCTGTGAAAAAGTCATATGGTTTAAAGAAGTTCAACTGGGATGAAATCCAGATCACTTGTTTTGGTTCTCTGGAAACATGCAATGGTAATGCCATCAGTATTTACTCCAACTTGTAAGATGGGTGCTTACTTTTGGATCTTCCTCTTCTCCAGGTGTCTCAGCCATTGTGTCAGGCTTTTTTTCCAAGATCTCACTGTTATCGCCCTGTAACAATAAGTAGAAAGCCTAAGCCTATGATTCAGAAATGACTTTAAATGTGTGTTTATTTGGTTTATAATCTGTACTGACGAAAAAATACAGAATGCAAATGATGACAGAATACAAAATGATAAACTAACAAAAGTGCCATTAAAAAAAAAAAACTTTAGTAAACCTGTCATGGTTGCCAGACAAAACAGCAACATTTGCTGCAAGCTGTAGTCAGGATTTTAAATTGTAGCCTCACAATTTGCTTTGTTATTGAGCTACTTTATTCAACCTCTGCTAGATGATCTTACACAACAATCTGAGTCATATTCTACGCAGCTTTCCGATGTGCATGTAGGTACTTGTCTTTTATCTTTGGTTATTGCTATTTAGGCAAGGCCAATAAAACCCAAAAAGTACTGCTGAAAAAGCCCAAAGGCATGTTCAAATAACAGCTTCCATACCAAGCTAGACTTGCACAAGATTCTTAGATGAACATCAGCAACTTAACCAGTCTGTTACAACATGTTTTCAGTGAACCTCAAAGTTTAGAGGTGATGTCTCTATATATAAACCTTTTTTGTTTAAAATAAGTTTTAAAGCCTTAAGCCCGTTTAATAAACAAACAACACAGAAATATTACACAAAATACTAGAAATAATCTAGAAAAATCATCATAATGATTTTAAAATTAAAAATATAATACTAAAAAAATATAATATAATTAATATAATTATATTATATTTTTTATATATTATATATTTTTTATATATATATAAAAAAAAAAATATATATATATATAAATATAATAATTTTTATTATAAAATATTCTAAAAATACAAATAAAATAAAATAAATTGTACCATATTTTGGCAGCTAAATTTTTCTCACATTATAAACCAGTGAGGATGAAACTGTTTCTTTACCTCCTTATACGTTGGTTGGCTCTCAACATCAACCAGTGCATCTGTATCTAAACCAGAACCTGTATCCTGGTATAAAAGAGAACGTGCATTTCTGTCAATAAACATTTGATTAAGATGTCCTTTTGAGATTTACTGGATTAAAGGCAGTCCTAAGTGACATCCAAAGATGTGTGTAATAAATCTGAGCCGTAAAATATGTATGTAGCCAGCAAATAATTTACAAAAATAAATTGCATCTTTAAAAAAAAAAAACTACGCCCACCCGCATAGATTTTGACTGTTTATCGTCAGGTTTCTCACAGGGCTCCAAGGACTGTTGTGTATTTTCCATGCCCTGCTGGGGAAGCAGATGTCTTCCTATTACAACATGTTTTATCACCTATCAGAACTAGTGAAATTACTAAAAAGATCAAGGTTTAACTAACACACAATACATGGAACATACAATACATGTGAAAGTGAAAGTCAATAAGTGAAAATGAGAGGGACAGAGTATAGACATAAGGCTTACTTCAGTAGTGGAGTGATCGCCACAGTTGTCATCAATTTTAGAAAGTTCTGTGTCCATTATGAGAATGTCCTAGGAGAGCATCAAGAAAGGACTGGGAGTCAGATGAGCAAAACAGCAATATTAAACAGTCTCACTAATGTTGCGGTCAGACCGAACATCATCACATGCTAAAGGTTCGTTTCGAACTAAGAGGTCCTTCATCCTGAGACAGAAAGAAAGGGCTTTTTGTTGTAAATGACCTTCATGAATCTACATTATGTGCTGTGGGGAAGAACAGACCCCAGAAAAGCAACTTCTGCCGCTGAAGTCTGTATTATGCTCACCAGTGCTGCATTTATTTGACAAAAAATACAGTACAAACAGTAATATTGTGATATATTAATACAATTTTAAACAACAATTTAAAATGTAATTTATTGCTGTCATGGCAAAGCTGAGTTTTCAGGAGCTATCACTTCAGTGTTACATGGTTTTTTAGAAATTATTCTATTCAGTTTACTGTCACCATATTAGAGACAGCTATGTACTAACTTTCCACTTAAGAAATTTCTAAAATTCTTAAATATCTAGGTAAAACATGGCTATTGAAGACAAACATAGGGGTATCTGAAAAAATAAATCAAAGTAGCGGCTGTTAGTTAGTACTGCTGCCTCAGGCAAGTTTTTAACAATCAACAAGTCAAGTCAAACCACGGGATTTATAACAAATACACGCATCCATGGCTCTCCCGGTCGTTTCCTGAATATGACAGTGCTTTCCCACCATACATATTAAAGTGTGTACAATTTATTAAAATAAACAACACAACAAAATGTAGTCGTTAAAAGTTGGAGCAACAAGACATGCGCTAACTTACCACACACCGCCCACTTCCCTGAGAGAAAAAAAAAAATGGAGCAGGGCGAGAGGGTAAATAAACCTGTGGTCTGTCTATGAAATGAAAGAAAAATGTGTACTGTAAACTGTTTCCATTGTATTTTCTATTGACGTGAAGTACTTGTCAATCTGTTGTCTTGCAACGTGAAGTAGCGAAATGTTATTAACTCCGCCCTTTCTTGCCGTGTTTGTTGTGCCTGTAAATCCATGGATGGCAGTTAGGTGGTGCTAGTCAGGCTTTATTCCCTCGGAGACCGCTTGTCAGGGTTATGATGTATGTTTTTGTCTTTTCTCTCTTATTTTTTAACTGTCACTATGTGACCTGCCATTAAACATTATCTTAATAATGAACATCATAAACATAAGACACCAAACATGACGCACCAAAATGAAGAATAGTGTGCTTTATCATTAGAAGAGCTTGGTAAACACGAGACATTTTGTGAAGTTTATCCAAACTAAAATTAAATTCATGTTTAGCCTATTATTTATTTATTTTTTCTTGTAACTGTTGACGCTGTTGAAATAATTACATCAATAGCTTATCAATAGCCTGATGGAAATATAGGACAACCCTTGTCCACAAAACACAGTTCAGCTTTCCGCTTTTAATTTTGTCATAATGCTGCCTGACCATTTGTCTGAATGTATTGCAGTTATTAAGTTAAAGTATTAATTTGTTGTTAACAAGCAAATTCACAAAATGTCTTATGCTAACTGCCATGCCCACTTTTCACATAAAAAAAAAGTCTGTTTACAGGAAGGAAAGCTTAAAAGTTTATAGTCCAAAGTCGCTCAGACTGATCAATACATGTTGTTAGGTTTTTGTGAGGCAACAAGAAAATGAATGCAATCTACATAATTTTATTATTGCCTGTGCTGAACACACAGGCACAGGATGTTATGTTACTTACATCGGATATCGTAAGTGAACTTAAAAAGATTACAGCCATGGAGGAAAAGTTAAATGCTCTTAATGATGAAGTGAAGGAGTTAAGAAGCAAGAATGAAGGTAATGTACAATGTGTTGATTAATTAATTAATTTTAAAAGACCTGCAGTTTGATTCTTAAGCAGAACGCTTAAAGTAACAAAACTTAATTTGTAATTTTTTGTCATCAATACAGCACTGACTACAAAGCTGACAGCCTTTGAAGAGAAGACAGAGGTTTCAGGTAAATAATATAGCCTATGATTCAATTTATTTTGGGCCAAAACATAGTAAGTTCAAAAAATAGCAGTACAAATGGAATAAAAAGATATTTGAAGGATATATTTTACCTCTTTTTTTCCAGAAAGGGTGAAAGTAGCATTTTCAGCCTCATTGTCTCCAAAGGATGGTCTCAGTTTTATTGGCCCTCATACAGAAGCAACCACTCTTGTGTATGAAAATTCCTTTACTAATGTTGGAAATGCTTATGACACCAAAACAGGTATAATCACAAATTCTAAACAAGATGCTTTAACAATTTTATTAGATGAATTATGTGCGATTTCAAGAACTCAGTTACAGCTAATGTGCATCTATATTTTATTTAAAAATATAGAAATTTAATTTAACTTTATGACATTGGCATTGCAATGATTGTAGTTTGAATGTGCCATTATTTGTTATAAAATAAATGAGTAGTAAAGCATTGTCAGGTTTTGTAACTCTGGGAACATTTTTCTGACTGTTTGTCCTCTACTGTTATCAAGGAATCTTCACTGCACCAGTAAAAGGAGTTTATTTCTTCAACTTTGTGGTTTTCAATCATAATGACATATCAACTGGTGTGAGACTGCTAAAGAACGGCACATTTGTGGCTGCGGCAACAGATAACCCTCCCAAGGAAGACACTGAGGACACTACATGCAACTCGGTTAGTCTTATTCTTGAACAAGGGGATCAGATGTATCTTCAGCTCATAGAGAACCGTCGTGTCTACACAGATCAGGCGAGACGTAACACCTTCAGTGGACACCTTCTTTTTGCTATGTGAAGTTTCTGCGCATGTAAATTTCAGATAGTATTTTAACCAAAATGCAGAGATTCATTCAGATACAAAAAATAAAGTAGTAAAATAAAACTTTCTTGAAGCTATAAAAAAAAGAAAAGAAAATCACTGCTTGGCAAGACAAAAAATCAAAAGTGACAAAAATACAATGAAGTTTCAATATAGCCTATTTTCACATGGTGCTTTATATAACTGTTTGATAAGTGTTGATTTGTACTAAAATTTGTGTCAATGTGAAGCAATGTATTTGTTTGTTGTTTAACAATGTAATTGTTCTTATGTGTCATAAATCCAACTCCATGCATATCACATGAATAAAGTCACATATTGCTAGTAAAGGCAATAAAAGAAACATCAGGACACTACTAACTGAATCTCTCTTTAACATGACTGAACAAAATATTATAGGTTACTTACTACATGCTTTTTAAGTCACTTTTTCTATTTATTTGGGAAAATATAATCCAGCATTATCACAGTGCTGCTCCAGCTGTCACTTCTATGTGGCTTACACTCTTAAAAATAAAGGTGCTTTAAAAGGTTCTTTGCAGCAATGCCATAGAAGAATCATTTCTGGTTCCACAAAAACCATTCAGTCAAAGGTTCTTTAAAGAACCATCTCTTTCTTACCTTTTTATAATCTGAAGAACCTTCTTTCTCCACAAAGAACATTTTGTGAAACAGAAAAGTTCTTCAGATGTCAAAGTTTCTTTAGGAAACCGTTTAGACAAAAAAGGTTCTTTTAATCTATGGCATTGTAAAGCACCTTTATTTTTAAGAGTGTACACCAATTATTGCATCAAAGATTTGCAGTCCAAAGTCTGTTGGTCTGTTTAATTAATTATGCAACTTCTGGTCTTTGGGATAAAGAGAGTTTTACTCAGTTGATACAGCACTAGTAACAGACAGAACAAAAAATAATGTTGATTTTTTTTAGTAGTTTTAATGCTCAGTGTGTGGGCTATACCAGCAGATGATTTATTTTCATCAAATATAAACATTTTTGAAGAGCTGGGGAAAATAAAGATCATGGAAGCAAGGATGGACGCTATGGAGAAGGAAATGAAGCAACTGATAACAGAAAAAACAGGTAATGTGACTGTTTACAAATGTGTTTACATTTTTTTATATAAAAACTCTTAATAAAGTATACAAAAACCCTTCTAATCAAATAGTAAGCTATGTTGGTTTCCTAGACATAGAATAATAAGTCTCACCATAAAAATGCTTTCATTAAAAGCATAAAATCTTTAAAAGCATTAAATCATTGTCCACGTATGCACTGAAGAGTTAAAGGAGAAGTCCAACTCCAGAACAACAATTTACAGATAATTTACTCACTCCCTTTTCATCCAAGATGTTCATGTCTTTCTGTCTTCAGTCGTAAAGAAATTATGGCTTTTAAGGAAAGCATTTCAGGATTTTTTTTTCCATATAATGGACTTCAATGGTGCCCGATTTTGAACTTGCAAAATGCAATTTAAATGCAGTTTCAAAAGGCTCTAAACGATCCCATCCGTGTATACTTTTTAAGCACAAAAGCTCAAGTGAAACAAAGATTAGAATGGATGAACTAATAAAGGAAAATGGAGGTAACATTATGGATTACACTTTTGTCATAGACAAATGTCACATATTTGGGCTACATTTATAAAACAGCTGTCATAACTTAAGGGCACAGGGAGCCAAGAGACACAGGAATAAACTCAAAATAAACAGACTTTAATGAACAAACCAAAAGAACCAACAAACTGACATAGGGAATGGCATAAGACACTAGACACTGGAAATACTGGGCTTAAAAACTAGGAACTAAACGAGGTAATTAATGGAGCACAGCTGAATCAAATGGAACCTAATCAAACAGGAACAGGAACAAAACCAAATATGGGCACAAGAGAACAGTGGGAAAACTAGGTTAAGGAGCATGTAGAAGCAAAACAAACACACTGAACAGTCCATGGGCAAGGTCATTTTCTTAGGTTTACGGATTTCAAATCAAAATTTAATATACAAAGTTTAAGAAGGGATTATAATAAGGTATGTAAAGCAATACCAACAGCCCTATTAAATTTGATACAAAACTATTTACATTATTCCAAAAGTCAAATAAATTTGCCTAAACTACAACTAAACCAAATTCCCATAAATAGCAAAAAATGTAATAATAATTGTATTAGCAAAATATGTAAATGTAAACTATTTAATGATTTTGACCAAAATACAAAAATAAGGCATTATGATGACAAAATAACAAATATATACATCAAATTTATGAAATGGCCTATACCTCCTAAAATCAAAGAAATGCAATTCAAAATTATAATTATATATTCTGGCAAGATGTCATGAGTTGGTTGGAAATAAAAATGGAGAGAATTACACAATTAAAGTTAGAGCAAATTCTTTTTGGTAATGAAAACCTTCCGAAGGAACTTTTTAGAATGTACAATATCATAACAATTATGGGTAAATACCATATTCATAAATGT
>JAHKKF010526076.1:2507-15880 GCA_019740295.1 Labeo calbasu
TGATTTTGAGATCCATCATTTCACACTGAGGACAACTGAGGGACTCATATGCAACTATTACAGAAGGTTCAAACACTCACTGATGCTCCAGAAGGAAACACGATTAAGCGTTAACAGCCGAGGGTGAAAACTTTTGAACAGAATGAAGATTTTGCCTTAATATCATGTTTTTTTCATGTAGTAGCCTACTGCCCTTCAGAAGCTACAGAAGATACTTACATGTTTCCCAGAAGACAAAATAAGTTAAATTTACCCTGATCTTTAATTTCAAAAGTTTTCACCCCCCGGTGAAATATAAAATAATTAACATTTTACGGTTTCTGCAAGGTGTATGTAAATTGTATGTAAACATTACTTTTGTTCAATAAATATACTGCCATTAAAATGTTAATATAAAACATATATTTTAAAATACAGAAACAAAATCATTTTAAAATGTAAAGATTCTGAAAGCATTGAAAGAGATCCCATAAAATTTAATATAGATTTACAGTAGTAACAACAAATTATATTTTATTATATGACATGATTAATATTAATATATGATGGTTTCATTCTAAACATGGTGATTATTTTTAAGATGGACACCCAACACAATATATGATATTTGCCATCTGAATCTAACCATGTCATGTCAACAAATGGAAAGTCAGTCTTCTGTTAATTATCATGTTAATATTGTGTCTTTTAGCCCCAACAGCATGGGTGCATTTTACCCCAAATACCATACTTTTACATATTCTTTTGTTATTTAAAAACTTCCGTATTAATTACCTTAAACAAAACTGAAAATCATTAAGAAGACATTTATCTCAAGATATATTTAATAATTTTAGCAATTCTCTTTTGCTACTTAAGTTTAAATTTTTAATAACATAAAATATTTGATTAAGTAAACACAAAATCGATCGCGTCAAGGATCAGACAAATTTGCACGTGTATCTTGAAAAGCGGATGTTTTGTAACGTGCTACGCCATGTTTTCTGCTTTAGAGGAAAATATTATCAAAGGCGCCTTTTACCCCGGGGCGCCCCGTCATACCCTACAGTAAGTCGATGATTATGAGTATAAAATATAATATATGAAGTGTATTCAAATATATACAAATACAAAGAAGTATGATTTAGTAGCAGGGGTGTGAGATACTTATTGCCTACAATAATATTGTAATTGTTGTTTTAACGATTTGTTGAGCTGACATTATGTCACTCAATTTGCAAAAAACACACAAAAACACATATTAAGAGTCCAAAAGCATTGACTGTGTAATGAATATGATTAGTTAAGCAACATAAATTAAGCAGAGGTGCTATTTTCCCAAATATCAGCACATTGGTGTGATTGCAAATGTTGTATTGATTGTATACAACAGTTCAACAATCAAGAAGTTAATATTAAGTTACATTTTAGAAACAATACTGCCTGTTTTTTTTTGTTTCGCCAACGAAAATAGTTCAACAAAGCCAGAGCAGAACATTGTGCATCTTAGAGAGACACTGCATTGTTTTCAACTGAGCTAATGATTAAATTATCCATTCATAAAGACAGTAACTTGCTTCTTTTCTATATGAATCAGCTGTTGTGAATGAATCATTTGAATGAATGATTCAGTGACTCACTCATTGAGGGATTTGCCACCACCTACTGGCGGTTTTAGTGTTATACTTATTTATCCATGACAGACCTAAACCAGTCAAGGTACCTGCACAAAAACACACTTAGCAAAATATCCTAAGTATCAGCTTTGTCTCAAAATATGGAGATACATTTTTTTCCCAATATCGCACAAACCTACTTAATAGTTTGAGAATTGCACAGACTGAGTAAATCTCTGGCTTCAGCAAACCCTAAAGCATTTTGGCGTGTGTTCAGTTCTATAGCAGATTATAAACTTTATCTAAATGTTCTTAACATCACACATCAATAGCTAAAGAACACATCTGTTAAACCTAACAGAATGGAGGTATTCTCTAAGAGTCCTTGAAAGACGTTCCGAGGAGGTTTGAAGAATTATGTGTAATAGTGGATTCAAGACGTCTTCCACAAACCCCAAACCCACATGCGCTTATGCTGAATAAACTAGACTCTTAATCTTCATCAGGGCTCGGTATCCGAGAGCACTTACCATGAGAACGGTCTGCCAGGCCGACGCGTCGTCCTCACTGGGGTGAATCCCATGATTCCACCTCCTCTGGAGAATATAAAGAACCGGCTCGACAGAGACGTTAAACTTGGACATCCACGTCACCTTCAGATGGCCGTTCTGGTCCTCTGAAAAGGAAATGTCTCTCCTTGGCTTCAAAGGGACTCCTGAGCAAAAACAGAGACTTTGAGGTGAAAAAGCAAATGTACGATGAATCATGTGAAGTCTGTTTGGCCGGTGAGGGTGACAATAAATCAGCTAATCAGGTCAAAATTACAACAGTATATAAAAGCTTCACTGAGTACTTAATTCTTGCCTTTTACAAACAACAGCTGTGAATTAAATTTGGGTCAAAGAAAAATTAGTACGTCTGAGATGAAGGAAATCTTTTAAAAATCTCATTTAAATACTTTTGCCAGGTTCTTAGAGACCTTTATAATATAGTAGTACTTTCTGTATCCAGGTTAATTTTATATGTTATAACATAAATGATTTACTACATATTTTAAAATAAATTATTATAATAAATGAGATACATATTAATTATAGCCTTTTTATGGACAGTCCACCAAAAAAAAAAAAAATTCTCAAAATATTTTTGATAGCCAGACCGTTATAATTCCCACTGACTTCCATTGTATTTTTGTCCAAACAATGGAAGTCAATAGGAACCATAACCTTTTGGTTACCAACATTCTTCAGGATGTCTTCATGTTTCACAGAAGAAAGTCATACAGTTTTAAACAAGAAACACATATGCATACTTAATCTCATTTAAATACATTTTTCTGACTATTATTTCAATACAAGGTCAGTTAATTGCATCAACCATTCGCCCCATAAGCTGAAGTGTATTCCCATCCCTCCCTGCAGTGTGTTATACCTCTGTAAAGGTTGGCTGGGGACTGGCAGGTGTGTCCACAGCCGTTTGAGCAGCACTTTTTGATGCCGGAGCACTCGCGGTCGACCGCACAGCTCTCCACACAGGCTGCAGCGAAACCAGACGCCCGCTGGGGCGGAGGACAGTCGCCCTGCTTCTGTGACCGCAGCGAGCGCAGAAACTCAGCACTGGTCACACACTCGTGATGCTTCTTACCGAAAGTAGAGAGACAGAGATAAAATCCATCAGCGCTGTGAGATCAAGTGTGAAGCACAAATGACTTGCTAATTTAAACTAGATTAAAGCCAGATGAAACAGCACAGACAAACAGGAGAAACACTGTTCGCAGCGATCAGTTCGCACAGTCAGAAGACTTTTCAATCTACAAATCATCTTATTTAACATGGATTTACAGTACTAACAAGAATTGCACCATGGTACCATGACAGAAATGTGGGAATTCATATCAAATTTTATAATATTAATATTAATGTAGACAGAGTTTGGTAATAACTGATTAAATGTAATCTGGATTACGTAATCAAATTGCAAAAATTAAGTAAATTACATTTACTTGTAATCAGACTACAGTTACTTTTTATTGATTACAGGATTACATATTATTTACACAATAACAATAAATTATTCTTAATTTATTGATTCTCCCTAATTCCTATTTTTCACCTTTTAAATGTTTCTTTCTAAAATAGCCTACTGCTTATATACATTCAGAAAGTCTTCAAGTTTTGTGGACCTTTGTAAGGGTTTTGTCTTTCAAACACATTAAAATGGACAAATTCACAAACCTTTTTGTCATCAGAACTTCTTTCACCTAATATATGTACTTGAAGTACGCCTGAAATTTTAATTATCACATTTGCATGTTCATTGTTTTTCTGTTGTTTGTTATAGTCACATGACAGGGTAAACAAATGAAATAGGTAAACAAATAAAACATTCCATTTTTTATGTTGTATTTTGATTGATTTTAAAATTATTTCTTTAAATGTAACATTTTTATGACTTAATTAATTATGTGTTATAATGAAACTCACAATCCCCCGCAGTTCCTTCACAAACACCAATTTGGGAAACCTGGACTTAATGTAATGTTTAATAACAACAAATGTAATATATTTTCTTACTCTTTGTATTTTTGTATCAGTATGATACAATATTATCCTATTTACATCATTGTGATAAAAGAGTTAGGTCAAAAGTAATCTAAAAGTAATCAAAAAAGTACCTGGATTATATTACATAAATATTACATTTTTCTAAATGTATATTACATTTTTTCTAAATGTATTTAGGCTACTGTTTTTCACACAAATACCTAGAAACCATAGATACATTTTTACCATGGTACTGAGGTGCTATAAGTGTGGTTTAACTGTGCTTTAACTGTGGCTAAAAGTATTTTTTTCTGATTTTTGCAGCCTAGAATGACAGAATTTGTTGCTTCGTTCAAAAGCTGTGGTGATAATTGCATGATTTTTTTCTGCTGTTCTACATTGAAAATCCACCAATAATCATGATGCACTTACATAATTAACATTAGTGACAGTAAAAGTACAATTATCAGTAAATATTTTTGTGCATAGTTACTAAATTTGTGGTCTTTTGTGGTCCACTATATGCACAAGACACTGTTGACACAATAAGAAATACTGAATCACAACAGCATGCAATCAGTGACTGATTATATTATGTTTTAAATTATTATTTCATGTTTTTACAATTTAACAAGTATATGACTGCCTATTATTGTAAGTTTATTTTTTATACATTTTCACAATATATAATAGTATTATCAGTGATTGCATTCGCTGAAACATATAAGTGCATATGCAATAAAATAATGCTGGTGAAATCAGATTAGCACATTGTATACATTATTTTAAATCTAGTATTATTCAACTTCTAGAAATGGTAATGGAATTCGGTGCAATACAGTGCCAGAGCAGTTGCATTAGCACTGATAAATTGGTTTGGTCTTTGAATTTTGATTGGTTAACAGCATTTTGTTTTGCTGAAAAAAGACAAAAATGCAAGCTGCCGCATATAAAGCAGAGTGCTCGTTTGATTTATGTTAAATTCTCCAACTGCAAAATGGCGAAATCCTAGAGGTACCGTACAGGGGTCTGTTCAACTCACTAACCCTAATAGCAATAGTAGTAGTAATGCTTGATTTAGCCCACACCACTAATGAGAGGCAGCTGGAAAGTCAGGGAGTGACAAAAACTGAAAGAAAGGCAGACACCGAGTGGGACGCAGCGGTTAGACAAAGCCACACATCCAAACCATGTCGGGCGAGCCACAAAGGCGTCCGCCGGTCCCTGTGTCTCTGTCCCGCCGTGTGTTTGTACCGACTCCGTTGACACGCCGTTCCTTATACGGCCCGAGTCAAACACACATAACCTCTCTGATTATGCACACACATGTGGCTGCGGGGCGCTCTGGAAACCGTTCATCTGCACAACATCTCCAAGATTACTCAACTCAACACTTCTGTCAGTCTGAACGAGGCGCATGTTTCTTCCATTGGGTGAATCACAGAATTGGGAAAACAACAAAGGGCTTCGCTGCGTGTTTCTAAGTGGCTGTGAAGAATTCTGGGTACTTATTACCCAACGCGTCTTATGCGCCGCTGAACCACACAGCGCGTCCATCTGATGGACCTCAAGCGTTGAAACACTTCACGCTGACTGTTTAAATTAAAGCTTTGTCGAGATAATGATCGCTGAATTTCAACAAGATGTTAACAGTTGTTACGCTTTCTGTGAAGAACAAAGGTCTGGACGTAAACACGGCTCTTATCTGCTTCACTTCAATAACGTGCTGATCTCCGCTGAGGGAAACATAATCTCTGTGTTCAACTCTAGACCACTCTGGGGACACGGGATAAAAGGGCCATAAAATCACACTGGAATTTTGAGAGCCGTTCAGTTGCCGCTTCAATTCGTTTTAGACGAACGCACATAAAACCACACGCAGGCATGACACATCTTTGATTGCGGAGCGTGACTACATGGCTTCGTGTGCTAATTCATCTCATTCAGTCACAAGCTGGTCTCAGACTTATATTTATGTGCGCATTGTGTTGGTTTGTGTGGTTTTTAATCAGAGAACCGTCCTACGCAATTAGCCTTTCCTTCACGGCTGTAACAATCTCCAGTCGGCGAAAACATAAGGAGGAATTCTTCCATGGAGAGACTTACCTCGCAGGTCTTGGGAGACAGGGCTCGTCTTGTTTCCCATAATTCCTTGCACGGTTGTAGGCACTGCAGACAAACAAATAAACAGTCCTGAGTACGGCCTATAACTTTTTAAAATGCCATGGATAGCAGTGGAGAAACAGAACACACAAGTATTTGCATGTGAGCACAAGGAATGCAGTGTTACAGTACAGCAGTCACGGGGAGAAGTTCAAACTGTGTTGCATTGTGCAGACAGCAGAACTACAAACTAATGTGACAAGCTGTTTAAAATATTGACAGATTGATGAATATTTCATGGGGTCTAAATTTGACCAAGGTCTACATGTTGTCAGATTCAAATACAATGTTTATTTAGAGTTCTGCAGAAAGCTTACTTCAACCCTAAACCTTGAGAAGAAATTGAATCTCACAAGAAGTTCTCAGAACAAGGTTTAAATCTGATCCAAATTCATTTTCACACACTCTTTCCCCTTAAAGTGAACTATGCTGCATTAAGGCCCTGGTATACATGAAATCACAGAGGGAACAGGTGTCACATCATGTCGAAATCTGAACAAAAGAAGATACTGAGTTCAATTTGGTGGTTTGAAAATGCTTGCCAGTACAACTTTGCACTAAGTTGTTGAACATTTTCTAAATGCCCTTGGTTCCACCCGTTTTGAGTGAGTTCTTCACTCAGTCCTGCACATTGGATTCGCATGTGAGGCAGAGTGTAAGCAATGCATGATTGAGGCTGATTTTATGATTGTTTTTGAGCGCCGAAGTGAAAACGTGCAGCCCACTCCCCATTAGAATGGCCTTTGTTTTTTTTTTCTCCATTTTTGTCACCGATGGAGTTTTGGTTCCTTGCAGATGTCGCCTCTGGCTTGCTAAGTTGGGGACACTTAATTTCCAGCAATATCGTCAACTTGATGACATCACTGAATCAACGATGAACTGACTTTAACTGAAAATTGAGTGTTTACTATTGTCCTTTTGCATTATCAACACACTATTTGACTATTTAATAACGTAAAGCTGCTTTGGCACAATTTGTGTTGTTAAATGCGCTATTTAAATAAAGGTTGACTTGCCATTTAGGCTATGCTCAAAGAAAGTATCTTTTTTGCTACAGGCAGTTCAAGTTCTGATTGGTAATATTAAGGAAGGTTTAGTTTAATGGTAAACTTTTGATATCAGATGATATCAACCAGATGATATCAACCCTCTCTAACCACAGATTTCGCTAGAAAAAGGGACAATTGTGGCCTAATGTTTAGACAGTTGGACTTGCAACCCAAAGGTCATGGGTTCGAGTCTCAGTACGGGCAGGAATCGTATGTGGGGGGAGTGAATGTAAAGCGCTCTCTTCCACATTCAGTAGCAACAACTGAGGTCCTTGATCTAGGCACCGAACCCCTAGTTGCTCCTCAGGCGCTGGAGCAAATGGCTGCCCACTGCTCTGGGTGTGTGTTCACGGGTTTGTGTGTGTTTATTTCACTACTCTCCGCTGTGTGTGAAATGGGTTAAATGCAGAACTCAAATTCTGAGTATGGGTTACCATACTTGGCAACATGTCACGACAATGGTAAAAAACTTTGAACTTCTTTGTTATTCTTGATCTCCGTCAGGACTTCCTAAATGAAGATCCTGCTATCTGGTTTACAAACAATGCAAATTCAAGAAAGAGTTCTCTTACTCTGGCTTTTGTTTACTCACTCTACTAAGCCTCACTACTATCCAGGTCATGGCACCAATGTAACTGGTGCCACTTTTAGAGGGATTCAAACCAAGTGTCAACCGGCATGGTCGGCAGGTGCACTAACAAGAAAACTTGAAATGAGAGTGGTGCTGTATGTGTTGAATCCACTTATGTCTGTATTTTTTCTGTGTCTGCTGTAATTATACTATAATTGTATGTATTTTTGTATGTGGCAGTCTTTATGCAAAATTTCCTTAGGGGAAAATAAAGTAATCTTGAATCATAATCTTGAATCTCGAATCTTGAATCTCGCTAGTGTGCTTGTTAAGGTCAGGGGAGTGAGGTACAACTGTACACCTTATATATGGCCTCCCTTACACTTTCCTCCTAAAACTCACTACTATCCGGGTCACGGCACCAATGTCACTGGCCCAACTTGCGCTCAGAGGGATTCGGACTAGCATCAACCAGTATGGGAGGTGGGTGCTAATAAGGACGCTAAAGACAGTAGCCTCCAGTATGAGCTACTAGCATGCCTTTTAAGTTCAGGGGAGTGAGGTGTACCTATACATCTCTTACTGTTCGGCCTCTGTTTACTCACCCTCCTAAGCCTCACTACTGTATGGGGTAACGGCACCAATGTAACTGGTCCGACTTGCGCCACTTTGGCCCTGTCCCAAATGGAACACATCATATGCCCTTACGGTCTTACGGATTTACAATAGCCGCTGCGTACGTGTGTCCATTAATTCCTTGAGACTGTAGAGTGTAGAATTTGGGATAGGTCCTTTAAGAGGGATTGTAACGCAGTTACGCAGGTACGCAGGTACGCAGGTGCAACAAGAAAACTAAAGACCACAGCTTTTGGCATCAGTTATCTGTGTGCCTCTTGAGGTCAGGGGAGTGAGGTGTACCTGTACACCTCTTATATGGGCCCCATTACACTTTCCTCCTAAACCTCACTAATATCCGGGTCACGGCACCAATATAACAGGTCCGACTTGCACCACTCTGAGAGAGATTCAAACCAAGTGTCAACCATCATGGACACTAAAGCTTTTAGCACCAGCTGTTATTGTGCTTGTTAAGGTCAGGGGAGTGAGGATTACCTGTACAGCTCTTACTATCCATTGCACCTGCTCACACAGTATTTGTGAATCCAGCAGCATGGGACCAAATGATAAACAGCACACCATCGCTCAGCTTTTTTTCCATAAATAAAGAATGATGAAGAAATTTGTTGTGAGTATACAGAAGTCTATAACCACATGGTGAATGATGAATGAACGAATGAATTAGTGAGCAGTTCCATTTCCCTTATGAATGGTGTGTAATTTACAGCAAAACCTATTGCTTATGTTGTCTCATGCAGCTCATAATTTTAGCCACGGTGAAGATATAATTTCTAGTTTTCCGCCCTTTTCTTCCAATGACAACTGCTCTAAGTTGTTGTGGAAGTAATTGTCTTGGCTTTGTGCTGATGCTTCAGTGATTACAATGGAAAACGATGTAGATATATTGGATACTGAATGCACTGTCTGCACGAACAGATTCAATTTCATTACTTACAAAATGCGGTTAATCCGAAATATCAGATTTATTCGAACAAAGCCTTAGATATACAAGCGTTCAAATATTCGATACAAAGGATGACCACATTTGTTCCATTTCAGAATCGAGCGTGTTTTTTCCTTTCTAATCTAAGTGATCCGTTCCCTGTGAGACGTGCTCCTGGTTGAACCCCCCGCTGGCCGGGCCTCCAGTCGCTCATGTGCTGGAACATTTGAACACATCTGTTGTGTGTTATGTGATGGATTATTCTGACATCTGCCCCCATCTATCCCCCACCTGAACAGACAGCTTTCATTTGGCTGAATTTAAAGTCAAGACCACGTTCGAAAAAGAACAAAACCGACAGAAAATAAGAGCGAGAAGAGACATGGAGTGAGGCTGGTATCACCTTTCTGCAAAGATAATCTGATTAGTAAGATAATCAAAGTCTAAATCAGTCATTTTTAGCGACTTTGATTAAAAAGGATACAGGGATTCTTTTAAAAATATGTTCTTCTCAAATAAGATTTGTTTTTCTTCTGGTGATACTAGTGTCTAGCCAATGCCCATATCACTACAGACTGACAGTCTGCAGAAAGGAAAACAACCAAGCTCATCCAATATTAATACTGTCAAAAGTACAAAATATACAAAAATAAATTCTTCAGCAAAAATACAGGTCTGTCTTTAAGGTGAAGTGAGTTTTTAAGTTGAAATGTAGAAATGTGGAAACTATCAGTACAGCTTTTTGTAGGTTTATTACCCTGAAAATATTACTTTGTTTGTTTGAGGAGCCCAAAATAGCAACCATTCCCTCTGTGAAAAAGAAGTAGACTTTTAGAAGTACGCTTTTTTCTTATTATTTACTTTAAAATAATATATTCAAGTGTGAACTGGTCATAATATTTACTCAACTGCATGTTAATTGGAATCAAATAAAAAAAAAAAAAAAAAAAAAAAAATTAAATGCAATTAGCTGAATTTTACAGTACTTTTTGACCCAATAAAGTAGGGCTTAAGTACATATATAATTTTAAAATTTAATTCTATTTTTTTTAAATATGGTTAAAGTGTACTGCTGAATGTATTGACAAACATTTATGCACTGAACATACTTCAGTGTAATTTCTACTGAAAATTGTATGTCAAAAAATACTAAAATGTATTTAAAATACATTAATGTCATGCTAAGTATACTACAAATACATTTACATGTTATGTATTTAATAAAAATATTCTTCAGTTGTACTTTTATTATACTATATAGTCTGCTAAATTGGAACAACAAATTTTGTACTTAATGCACTTAATTGTGTGGAAGTAGTGCTGAAGTCCAACTAAAGATATACTTAAGTATATGATTGTGCTAAAGTGGAACTATTGCAATTAAACTTTATTTACACTTTAAATAATAGCGGTCTTTAATTGCAAAATATTCGTGCACAAGTAGTACTCCAAATAAAATTTAAATACATTTTTTATATCAGTAAGTCTCGAAAGATGTCAGTAAACTATACTTAGAACTATACTTAGTATAAAATGAATGCATTTTAAATCTATTACTTTTTTTATTTACTTTTTTAATATATTTGTAATTACACATTTGTAATGTCGAAGTTGCAGTTTAGTAGATTTACAATATATTAACTACAGTTCAAATGACAATCAAATACTAGAAGGTCATTAAAACAATGATTTAAAATGCACATTAAAATCTTTCAGTCGAAGTTCATTACTATAAAGTGCATTTTTAGTAGTGTACTTAAGATACATTCATGAGTCATTTAGTTCTTAGTCATGAAGTACACTTAAGTTGCCTTTTATTTCATTAATATTACTTTTTTTGCAAGTACACTTTTTAAAACTTGTAAGTTTGAAGTACACCACAAATGCACACTAAATGCAATCCAAGCCCCTGCATATACTGACAACAAGCCAGATTTGTTTATCAACGATTATATGGCAATGCAAATTCATAAACTGTCAGTTATAATGTCCCGATGGAGTGTTTTCACATTTCCATCTATTCACTTGAGGTCAGTACAGCTCCTGTGTGTCCAACCTCCATCTAATGACTGCTGACGGCCCTCAACACAACACAAACACACACGTACCGCTTGGCAAACACTCTGTCTGTGAGTCATCAATATGACAACACACTCTTGAGAGGAAGGGGCGATGGGGAGAGAGCCAGAGATCTGGACTGCATTAGTGCATTTGTGAACAGCAGATCTACCACAAACACTGCGGCAGGGGGTCAGCGCATGGAGACCAGTAGCTGTGACACAGGTTATCACTGACTAATTTCCCTGAGACAAAGGGCTCTGGCGTGACACACACGCGGGACTGTGGGATATGTTGATGGATGAATGGCAAAGCATCTGCTGCTTCTGTTTACAAAAGATTTCAGTGTAACAGTGAAGAAATAAAACCATCTGAATGCAGCTTCTCTTCATCTTTAGGTGATGTGAAGTTTAGGCCGATTAGTGAGGTTAGCTAGTAAGTTCATCTTCTGAGTGGAGCTATAATAGGGATGAATGAAGTGATGCTTGTTGGATTTGACAGCATGTTGAGCTTTTCCTAACAGTTTCTCCTACACTGACTACATTTACATGCACGACAGAAAGCTTATTGTGAGAAAGCTGTGTAAGTTAAGAAAGCGTAAGAACGCTGCTTATGTGGTTACATGACCACATAAAAAACCCAACCGCTTCTTTTCCCTGAATCACTGAAACTGTGGCTGCATCAAGAATCCTTAACATGCACGAAACCTTTCATTTTAAGCGTACATGTGAAAAAATCGTAACAAAGACGTTTTCTGCAAGTTTCAGTAAAATACTGTCAAAAGTACAGTTTTCGGAAGTGAAAAGGAACAAGTCATCTTACTATTTATTGTGAAAAACCATTAAAAAATTCTCATTCATGTACATTAGGGTTTTATGTAACATCTTATTTTGTTAAATTAATGTTTACTGCATTATTTTAGTGTCATGGATGTGTTACCATGATGGTATTTTCTGTTAGTGCTACCTCTATATTAGTATTTAGTACTGAATAAAAAATAAAAGGTAAGGGTGTGACTTTTTTCTCAGAACTGTGAGATATAAATGCACAATTGCGAGTTATGAGGAGAAAAAAAGACTGATATGTTCACTGAATTGCGAGTTTATATCACAAAATTCTGACTCGTTTCTCAGACTTGTGAGTTTATGAGTCACAATTCTAAGAAAAAAAGTCTGAATTGTGAGATAAGTTGCAATAACCTTTTTTTTATTATTCAGTGGCAGAAACGGGCTTCCATATGCAACAGTTTCACTTTAGCACAATAAGATATGCTTCAGTATATCTTTAGTTGGACTTCAGCACTACTTCCACACAATTAAAGTGCATTAAGTACAAAATTAGTTGTTCCAATTTAGCACACTTCAAATATACCAGTTTAGTACACTAAAATTACAACTGCAGGGTATTTTTTATTAAGTACATAACATGTAAACATATTTGTAGTATACATAGCATGAAATAAATGTATTTGAAATACATTTTAGTATACTTATTTTTCACTAGGAAACACTATTTCAGTATTAAAGGGGTCATCGGATGCCCATTTTCCACAAGTTGATATGATTCTTTAGGGTCTTAATGAAAAGTCTATAATATACTTTGGCTAAAAATTCTCAATGGTTTTGTAAAACAACACTCTTTTCACCCTGACAAAATGAGCTCTGCAAAAATCATCCCATTCTGAGGGGATTGTTCCTTTAAATGTTAATGAGCTCTGCTCGCCCCGCACCTCTCTTCTCTCTGTGGAGTGACGAGCCTGTTTTAGCCGCGTTTAGCCGCTAAACTTGCTAACTAGTTATTAGGAAAGGTGATCGCAAAGATTCATAAAAAAAA
>JAHKKF010526078.1:1337-14428 GCA_019740295.1 Labeo calbasu
AAAAAAAAAAGACTCATTACCAGAACACATTACCTAAAATGAGTAACTGAGTAACTATAGTTAGTAACTTAACTACAGTTTTTATCATGTAATCAGTAATGGACTACAATTTGTAAGTAATCTACCCAGCTCTGTGAACTGCTATCAACAACAGAGTTCAGATTTAGCCCCAGACTCAAGCTAATAGATACCAGCCATCAAAAAAACAGCTCCAAAACAGACAAAAAGTATCATAAAAGTAAATTATATTTTATAAACGATATTATTTGGTCTATATTTTATATTATCCTTATATAATTCTTCTGTGTTTGAGCAGAGGTGCCTCCAGAAAGTCTCTATAGAGCAGCCAGGTGGGGAGCCGAATGTCTGTCAGGACTCAATCGGAAAAAGTTTGCAACTAACTGCGCTGTTGTTGATTCAGTATTTGCCTCTATAGTGGATATTGCCAAGCAAAATGTTTATTGCCAGAACACTCAACACTATAACGTATAATTTAACAAATTACACGCTGTAGCTCTCAAAACTCCATGGTTACAGCACATTAACCAGTGAGGTTCAGCATCAACAGCAAACCTGCCGCGAGTTCATGTGGAGTATTGAGAGCTGCAGTAGAAGAGACTTTTAGTGAATAACTTAAATTAAGTCTTGTTCCTCACAGAAAAGCTTTGAAGCAGCAAAACGAGCTGGACGCGGATGAGACCTGAAGTCAGACTCATAAAATGTACAAATGGTCGCGCCCGCTCTTACACCGTGTCTACACTGGACGGGACAGCTAAAGTCTGTCTACGCTGGACGCGGCAAAGCGACCGTAAATCATTTGAACTTTGTGTGAGCACGTCAGAAATAGAATACGGTAGCAGTTTACTGTCGAGGATTTGTCGTGTCGTGCCGCGCCGCTTCCAGTGTAGACAGCATTAATGATTGTAATGGGTTCTACTGTATTTTGTTGCGCCACGCCGCGCCGCTCGCGTCCGGTGTAGACACGGTGTTACAAGAAAAATAACAGGGATAGTTGTATGGCCTATTCGTGGTACTTTTATGCTGTTTCTGTTTCTAGACATGTTTTGTCACATCTGTACACACCAATGGTACATTTCAGTGAACTAATGGCTCCATTATGGAAACCAGTCAAAGCCTTTCTGATTGATATTACACAATGATAGTGATTGACAGCTCATCCAGCCAATCACAGGGTTAACTTAACAACTCTTCTCTTGTACACTCAAAAAAAAAATGCTGGGTTAAAACAGCCCAACTTGGGTTATTTGGCAACCCAGTGCTGGGTAAATATTGGACAGAACACATGATTTACCCAGCTGGTTGTGTTAAATGTTTTTAGCAAACATGCTGGGTTATATTATTTAGGTCAACTATTGTTAAAAAAATATTATATTGCTGGCTTAAAATGGACTGGAACTTATAAAAAAACACAGAATTACTAGAGGAAACAGCAATAATCAAAAGATGAACATTTGTTATTAAAAAAGAACAGTGGGCAAAATAAAAGACAAAATTGGGTGAATACAGCATAGTTTACAATATTACA
The DNA here is from genome assembly GCA_019740295.1 of Labeo calbasu. Taxonomy (NCBI): domain Eukaryota; kingdom Metazoa; phylum Chordata; class Actinopteri; order Cypriniformes; family Cyprinidae; genus Labeo; species Labeo calbasu. The sequence continues at coordinate 2,884 of JAHKKF010526078.1, forward strand.
TACATTTAATCTCGTTTAACAAGCATTTAAGACATAAAAAGTGTAACATTTAAAAGCAGCATTTTAATGTTAGTGTACTCAAGCATTTTCTGTAATCACTTTTTACCGAAATTAGCGCTAATTCTCGTACCGGTGTGTTGCCAAAATCTGAGCCGGTGAAGGGCTTCTGTTCAGCAGGGTAACTGCGAACTTCAGGCCGCGGCCTTGGGTTTCACTCGTAGATGAAAGATGCAGGGACCGACTCCAAAACCTGCCCATAAACAAACAGTACTGAGATTAGGGAACATATTTTAATATAAAACTAAATTAAAGTCACTACAATAGCTAATAAAAGTCATTTATTTTAGGCAAGGCAAAAGGCGTTTCTATGCTGCTGACGCAGCTGTCATCTCGTCCTTATGTAGGGTTCCGTAAAATGATACAATTTACAACACCGTAAAGACTTTATAAATGAAATAAAATGTATACAAATTTTGCTGAAGAAGTGCACCAAATCGGTGGCGCTGAGAACCGCTGTCTCCTGTAAAAGACTTAAAAAGTCAGCGCTCTGACTGTAACTGAGCAGCTGGGTTGTTTCGTTAGAGACAGGCTCAACTCCGCGGTTGGATAGGAAAAAAATAACCCAGCGTTAAATGACCCAGCAGCTGAGTTACTGAAAACTACCCAGCACCTGGGTATAAAAAAATATAAAAAAATAACCCAATAAAATGACCCAACGGGCTGAACCCATCATCTGAACCCAAAAAAATCAAGTACAGTAATCAACCAGTATAGTAGTGTGATCATGCGACAACAACACTAAATCAGAAAACATATCTCAACACCCTACATCCATAGGTTACCACCAATTTGCTAAATGTAAAATCTTTCCGAATTGCCATTAGAGTATACATTTGTTGTTGTAATTACTCTCTTAATTAATAAACTAATTAATAACTCTCTAATTTATAAACTAATAAAGAACAGACAGCATCTTTTTTTTTAGCTTTAATGTATAAATGATCAAAGCTTAAAAGAGCCAATGAAATGGAACATTCCATTTTTTTAATTTACTTTCTTTATTTTTCTGAGATGTATTTCCTCTTGCAACAGAAAGTTGGGCTTATCGCTATGTTAAAACAAAACCATATAATTTCTAAAGATTTACACACACTCAAAATCCAGGCACAAGAAACTGAACAATAGTTTTGGTCCATGTTCTCAGAACAGAAAGATGCATATCTGCTAAAACATTTTAGGAGTTCACAAGCATATACTTTACACTACTGGTCATAAGTTTAGAGTAACTGAGAATTGTATTTATGTATGTATGTATGTATTTATTTATTTATTTATTTATTTATTTATGTTTTTGAAAGAAGTCTCTTATGCTCAAGGCTGCATTTTCTGAAATGCATGAAAAAGCAGTTTTGATTTTTTTTTTCTTTTTTGTGATACACTGTCATTCAAAAGTCTTACATAAAAAAATAATAATAATTTTAAAAAAGGAAAAAAGAAAGAATTGAATTAAATTAATACTTTTTTCAAGGGCACATTAAATTAAAAAGTGACAGTGAAGACATTTATGATGTTGCAGAAGATTTCTGCTGTTTTAAATGCATCATGGCAAAAAAATAAATAAATAAATAAAATAAAGAAGAAAATAAGAACCATTATTAATATTTCTGAAGAATGATGTAACACTGAACACTGGAGAAATGATGCTGAAACTTCAGCTTTGATCACAGCAATAAATTACATTTTACAATATATTAAAACAGTCTTATTCCACAATCTTACTGTTTTTTAAACTCTCTTTTGTATCAAATACATTTTCCTTGCTGATCATAAGAGACTTCTTCCAAAAAAAAAAAAAAAAAAAAAAATTATTCCAAAGTTTTGACTACTCTTAAACCTGGTCCTGGTCTAACACTGCACATTTTCAGTGTCTCTCTTTTCTGACCAACAGGATGTGTTTGATTAGGAAGCGTACAAAATGTGCAGTTTTGGGGCCTTTAGTTGAGAAACACTGATATATATGACATGAACTAGCCACAAACCTCCAAAATTCACATCACGAGTCTTCGGTCTAGCAAACATATTGGTCACTAGGGGGCACTTGAGCTCCACTGGGACCGTTGAGAGAGAAGTTCAGTAAATATGTGGTAATCCTGTATGTAAGTGGGTATCGTCTTTCTGTGAGTGTGATTATGAAAAGCTGCACTATGTGTGGGTGTATCTGCTTTAATAAAGAGCAGAAATAAGTCGAGTAGACTGCTGTAATCGGCATGTCGCCGTCTCTCTCTCGGTGATACGGCGGCTGCTAAATCAGACCTGTCAGCTCTCGTATCTCTGATGGGCGGCTGCTGTTTCTGCTGCTGACGGCCTGTTTGAGCCGCCCGTCATTATCTAAACGCCTCGAGACAGCTGAAGCTGCACTCTAAGGACTCTCAGGACTTTAAGACACGAATGTGTGTCCCTTAGGTGAAATCTTTCCTCTCCTAGTTGTTTCTTTGTGAGGCGATTAAGCAAAGTCAGGTCAGACCGGTGGTATTTATGAGATCAGCGCGCATGAACGCCACCGAGAAGTCGTAATTACCGCCTGGAAGCTCAGGACTTTCTTTGAGCCTATGGCAGAACGAGACTAATAAAAATGCATTGATTACTCACCTCATACACGTCTTTTGCTTTTTGTGTTTGTAGTGGCGCTAAAAGGCTTCCTGTCTTTGTTGGGAAATGAAAAAGAGAGAAAGAAGCATGAAATTGGCCATCACGTCCACTTTATTCAGACCAAACGCACATCACACAATTACCATTTCTAAGCTCATAAGTAGAAACTTCCCCGGAGGACTTCAAGGCTGCGTTACTTGCATGGCATGATAATCGCTACACTTTTTTTGTGTGTGGTCATGGCAACCAGACCGGCCACTATTGTAATAGTAAACAGGATGTTTTCTGAATATAGGATGTGCCCTTTAACCTTATGTTTCGTGATGACATCATATGCCTGCGGCCAAAACAGCACTGTGAAAGGATTCACAAAATCCTTTGAGTGAGCTGAATGATTGTGTAATTTTGTACAGCAGGTATATTTACATAATTATGCTGACTTTGTGAATATAGCATTCTATAACGTTCTCTAATGAACCTCATTTACATGGAAAAGAGATGTGTTTGTGCCAAGAAAAGTGGCAGTGACTGGATTTATACACTTATGGTGTGAAACAACAGCGTTGAGGGCAACACATTGCAAATGTACTCATCTCACCTGCACAAAAACAGATTCAGTATTTCTCAAAAGAAATAAAAACAGCGAAATGCAAACTTAGAATATGATACAAATTTGCAATAATTAAATGTTAAATAACATAGATATACTATATGCATTTACTCCCATTTTATTAACAAGTGTCTTTGCTGCTAAACCTCGAATCATCTGATTTAACCATACTAATATGCAAAAATGATTTTAGATAAAGATAACATTTCTGTTTATAGTGTTGAACTTTCTTGTCCTGCATCCTATTTTTCATGCAATCTAGAATGGCGGCACAGCGGCAGGGTTGCCAGGTTTTCACAACAAAACCCGCCCAATCGCGTTTTTTTTTTTTTCCGGGGTTCCCCTGTTTTAGGGGGCCAAATATGATGTTGTTGGGGTCACTTCAACCCACGGACATAAAAAACAACCCATGGCAACAGTGCAAAAGTAGCCCAATTCTGCGGGAAAACAACAGACTTGGCAACACTGGTGAAAGGTTTGTTTAAAGGGATCATATTATGTTTTTTTACTTTTTGGATTTTAGTTAGTGTGTGGTGTGTATGTTTGGCCATAAAAAAGATCTACAAAGTTACACATCTCAAAGCTTACTCCAAAGGGAGATTTTGTTTTTAAAAAAATCCGTTTCCTAGAACTACAACGAACAGCTCCTTTGGACTACAGCGTTTGTTTTTTGCATGTTATGTCACAACTTGGTCCATTAGAATGTCATTAAAATAAATCCCGCCTACAGAAATTCAAATGATTGGGGGATTCGTAGGGACGAGGTGGGGTATTAGCCTAACTAGTGATGCAGCACAGAGAGCAGCTTCTGAGATGCTTCAACAAACCGCAGCGTGGCGGGTATAAACACAAGCATTGACTAGAGTGGTCGGGTCAGAGCTGTAACACGCCACAGATGTGTGTAGTGTGTGGTAAGAGATTTATTCATCATACAGTGTAGATACCTTCACTTATAACGTGAGTGTTTTTAAAAAATGCATAAACTTTCACTAAACTAGGCTAGGCTAATCAGTGATGATGTTCTTTGATAATGTTAGGCTGCTTTTAGCCTTATGCTGGAGCTGGTTTCGGGCAATGAAACTAAGTATGTAAATAATGAAATAAATTACAATGATAATATCATGTATTGACAATTTCGCAGGCTGACGATAGGACCCAACACTACTGTAGCGTATTATTTACTCACCCTCCATCCATCCTAGGTGTATAGGACTTCCTTCTTTCTGACGAAAGCAATCAGAGTTATATTAAATAGACGGTTGTTTCTCTTCATCAGTCCAAAACAAGTCCAATAATGTGCATCCATCCATAATAAGAAGTGCCTCACACAGCTCCGGGGGGTTAATAAAGGCCTCCTGTAGCGAATCGACCGTTTTTTGTAAGAAGAATATCCATATTTAAAATGTAAGAATCATTTTAATCTAGCTTGTGCTAACAGTTGTACACAGAACTTGCTTCTTTGGCAAGGGGCGTGGTACTGAGTACTGAAGTACTGAAACACCGCCTAAGCTGTTCACCAATCACAACGCAGTGAGACAGCTAACCAATCACAACACATTTTGTTTTTCGGAAGGCTGACCTTCATTAAACCCAGAACTAATTGAGCCATTTGTGGGTTTAGGCTAGAAGGGATACAGCTACTGGGCATGTGCACATCAATCTGACATTATTTTTGTCACACTGTACAACAATAATACTGTTTTTGTATTATAGTAAGGGCTAAGTTTAGGGTTGGGGTAGATGTAGACATTTAAAAAAAAACACAGTCTAATAGGTAGAACAAATAATTTCATTGTTAGTTTCCGGTCAGAGCTGTATCCCTTCTAGCCACAACTCCATTTGTTCCTGGCTGGGAGAAAGGTATTGTAATAATGTAAATTATGTGAAAAACATATTCTACTACATCCCCAAAACAAAATCAAGACTTTGTAAAAGAGCATAATAGGACCCCTTTAAGCTTTCCCTCTACTGCACAGACGTGAAATTACATTCCCTTTAGCCTGAGGCTTATTCATTTCACTTTTGGTGTGAATAGGGCTTTTACATTTGCCAGGAATGTGTGTGTGTGTGTGTGTGTGTATTTTTATTTTAAAAACAAACAAGCAAGCCTAGCTCAGATGAGAAAGTGTAACGCGATAAGTAGCATAACGCATTATTTTTCATAAAAAGTCACTAAGTAATGCAATTAGTTGGCCTACTTTTTTAAGGAAATAATGCAATATTGTAATGCATTACATTTAAAGGTAACTTTCCCCAGCGCCGTTAAACAAACGCATACAGCTGGTTAAGTTGGATATGAGATTAAACACAACAGGCTTTTTATTGAAATAATGCGTGTTGAAGTGGCAACTTCTAAGTGACCTTGCTCTAGTATAAATTAAATGGGTTTGATAAATATGTTAAAGGTGACCTATTATACCCCTTATAAAGATGTAAAATAAGTCTCTGATGTCCCCAGAGTGTGTATGTGAAGTTTTAGCTCAAAATACCTGACAGATATTTTTTTATAGCTTGTTAAAATACCCACGTTTAGGTTTTGAGCCAAAATGCAGCATTTTTGTGTTTGTCCCTTTAAATGCAAATGAGCTGATGCTCCCGGCCCCTTTTTCAGAAGATACAGAGCTTCATGAACTGGCAAAACTATAACAAGACAATCTCATGCACTGAAAATGTCAAAAACCCTCAGCAGTGGTGTTCAGCATGATAAATGTTCGAAATGGAATTAGTTTAAAAGTCTGATGCACAGTGCATAAAAATTTACACAGACTGGTCTCACTGTGCCTTTGCGTGCACTTTATAGGAGAGAATGGGGTAAGTTTTTTTTTTTTACTTATGTGGCCGTCAAGATAAGGGGAAATAAGGCAGAAGTACAATGACAAGTATCTAAAGTAATTTCAGGATGTTTCCTATCATTTAAAATGATCAGAATGTATCTATGACAAAGGGTTCTAAAAATATGGTTTTCATATATAAAAAGTACTCATGTGGCTCAATTTGCCCCAGGTTAGGGGTAAGTTGACCCAGGTCAGTGGGTAAGATGAAACATCTGTGTGAAAATTAACCATCGGACTAATTCTGATTTAAACATATGTGAAATTTTAACTGAACTCTTTTAAAAACTAACTTAATCCAATTTCATTTTACAAACAGTCATATTTCTTAACAAAATAAAACCAATAAAATGAAGTTTAATTTTCAATCTTTACTTGCTTGCATTTCTGAAACAATATGTTGAACTGCAAAGTTTTAACCTCCCCAAAAACAGACTAAACAGAGAGTTTGCTGAGTAAAATTAAATATAAGCTGAATTAGAATGAATAAATGCCACTGAAACTAATAAACATTTTAGTCAAAAGATTCTTGCCATGGTACCTTTTTTGCAATGTCAAACAGACCATTAGGGACTACAGATGGATGGATAAATTTGATTATAATGTGATGAAAAGCACCTTCTGGTTCTCAGAGAAGGATTTGGTGCACTTGTACACTATTCCTATCAACTAAATTGTGTAATGTCACATTAAAATATCATTTTATACTTCAGAAATTTAACTTAACTTCATTTCCTTATGGTGGGGCAAGTTAAAGTGTTGGCTCAACTTACCCCACATAATTTGTCACTTTACCCCATAGCTGGCATTTTGTAAAAATAGCTAGATAATTTAGGGCGTGGCCACTTGAGTGACAGGTGGATTGCCGCTGCTGTCACCACTGTCGCACTAGGCGGGTGTGGTTTCATCAACCAGCTCCACCCACGTCCCGCCTCTTTGCCCATTTTCGATTATCGACGACGGAGTGACGTGCAGTGACGCGATTCCAAGATGGCGACGGCCGACTCCCGCCCACTAAGAGCTTCAAAAATGCTCTTCAGAAACCTACGGGTGACGTCACGGACACTACGTCCATATTTTTTACAGTCTATGATCTTACAGCTCTATTGTAGCTGCGTTGTGTCATGTGACAAGCATGACACGTCGCCATGGAAACAATAAGGCGATACGTTCTAAAATAATGGTCGCCTAAAAAAAAAAAAAAGCTCACGTGTGAAAAATGAGTGGGTGAATTTTAACCATTATGACTGGATGTTTTTACACACTGTGGCCACATAACTGTGTTCAAATACCTTATAAACTTGATTTTTGCATTATAGACCACCTTTAAGTTTCTTCCTCTGTTGCCAACAAGGAAGCTTAAATTAGCAGGGCTCTCAAGTCTCACGCATTCACCGTGAGACACACGCATTTGGCGTTCCATAAGTTCACACGCTCTCACACCACACCTTTTATTTCTCACGCTGAGTAAGGTCCCTGGTGAAAAAAACAGCATATGCTGGTTTTTTCACCAGGGGTATAACTTGTCCCACTATATAATGTTAATAGACGAGGCGCAGGTTTGCAGTGGGAGTTCATAGCTGTCTTGACAGCTAAATGCCACCTACCAGCAAATATCATAAATTATAATATTTTGTTTTCGGGTAAATTACGTGATCCCGCTACAGTCACATTCGTCACTAGGCAACATGGACGCGCACACATAGGACGAGGCGGTGGAATCGTCAGTCGCAGGGCTGCCGCTTTCTCTCGCAGTAGAAGCATTTTGTGCAGCGGACATTGCCCTTTGTATTTACTAAAAACTAACAAAATAAATGCAGTAAGTAACCCCTTCTAATGTTTTTTTCCTTAATTTTACGATTCCTGGACAAATCACTTGCCTGTGGTCTAAGGATAATTGAAAATTGGTAAATCTGATAAAAGACATAAAAATTCATCCAAATAATTATATATATATATATATATATTTCAAAAATACATGTATCAACATTGTTGGGAAAGTTATTTTGAAAATGTAATAGGTTACAGATTACAAGTTACCCTATTTAAAATGTAATAAGTATTTCAGCTTCTTTAAAAGTAATGTAACTGATTACATTTACTTTTCTAAATTTCTAAAATCTAAATTAAAGTTTTCAACTGTTAATCCTTTTGAAACTTTTAAAGCAGGCAGGGTTAACCTTACAGTGTATAGCACTCAACACCAATTACTGTCAGACGTACAAAATCCTTTATCACTTAAATTAAGATTATAATTTAATTTTAAAGCACAGCCACCACAAAATCAGACTTTAGCACCTAGGTTAGGTTAATTACAGATTTAAAATCAGAAGATATAGTTTAATAGCTATGATACCATTTTATAATCAAATCCTAAGCTATGACTGGAAACACTGGCATCTAACAATGCCTTGGAAAAAAACAAAAAACAAAAAAAAAAACAGTTCATCTTAAAAAAATAAAGCATATACATAAACCCAAATTGGAAATAAATCAGTTAATGAATAAGCATGTGTCCTATTTTGTGTCCGAAACTTCTGAAATATGTTTGTCTCCTATTTTAGAGCAGTCAATGCAATTGGAGAGAGAAATTAAATCTGTGTGACAATATTCAGATGTAACCACCTTTGTAATTTTTACAAGTAACTGTAACTATACATCGTTTCTCTCAATAACTGTAACAGATTAGTTACAGATTTTGTAATTAAATTATGTAATTCCATTACATTTAACTAGTTACTCTATAAGTTTGAGCCCCTACCACTGTCATCAAGGCATCAATATGTGCAACAAACACTTGCAATACAAAATTTCATTCATAAGCTGAAATATGTACTCTCTCTCTCTCTCACACACACACGCGGTTTGACATGCTCAGGGCAAGTTCTGCAATCCTACCGTATGTGTGGGCCTACAGTATGTACATTGAGCACTGCTGTTCATTTGCTCATTTGTGGCCAAATTTCTCATACATTGTATGAAATTTTTCATACATTTGTATTTTTGAAATATACAAAACATTTTATTATATTTTTTCAACTTACCAGTTGTTATAGTTTCTATTTTGTGCTGGTCAATTATGAACAATAGATAAAAATTTAACTTCTAGCAAAAACTGGAGAGAATTGCGTGGGGCCGAGGGCCCGCTGCTGCAAATATTTGAGTGGCTCCTCTCCTAACAGATATAATCTCACTCCAAACTTTTTCTAAAACTTGAGAGCCCTGAATTAGCCAGAGCTGGAGTGAAAGACCAGAACCCAAAACCAGAGCCCCTAAAACCTAGACTCAGGACTAGATTCCTCAAATTCCACAATACACTTTGAACACTGAGCCTGATCTGTTGAGATATGACTTGTGTGCCAAATTTCAAGTCTTAAGTTAAAAGATGGTCTTTTGTGAGGAACAGACTGACATTTAAGTCAGTATTCACTTATAGTCCCATCCAGTGAGCTGTTAACTGCTGCACATGAATCAGGTGAACTATAATACTTCAGATATTATGAACTGGATCAGCTTATTTCTTCTTCTTCTTCTTCTTCTTCTTCTTCTTCTTCTTCTTCAAAAAATAAAAATATAAAATGGCTGAATGTGACAAATATTGCATGACTTAAAAGGATTTGAAACTGGATACTCAGATATTCCTTCCTTTGGAATAACCTTTATCAGATTTCCATAGATCAGTGTACATTGTATGCAGTTCAGTTTTTAGCTCAGAAACTGAGTTTTTAAAGTTTATGGCATTGTCTCCTAATAAAAGACTTTGACAAGAACCTCTAAGAACCTCTAATGTATTCAACTTCGCAAATTCACTAGCGCAAATTCATTCTTGGAGTTAAATCTGTAAAATATCAGACGCCTATTACATCTGGGTGGAGTGTAACAACAAATAGGTTCCTCTTGTTTAGTTAGACTTTCCCGCAGAACAGGATCTGCAATATTTTAAGCAAGCTAAACTACAAAATATGCCATATTTTATGTACAACATTTCATCTGATTTATAGAGCAAATTGCAAATTATAGCCCACCCATAGTGGATTTTTGAGTGTACGTGAGGAAACTGATTGGCGCTGTTTTAGAGGGGGAAAAAAAATTGAATGTGGGAGGTAAATTTCATGCGAGTTTGTTGTCACTGCATATCATTCCACACATAAATCATTTCAAACCTGTCTGCGACTTGTGATGCATGAAATGTTTTGTTTGGGCTAAACTTAACCAGCTGTGAAAGTAAAACCATTATAAAACAACAACACTATGTGGTAACAGACTGTACATCATTTGTACACTAAGAATTTTACATAATTATGATTTATACTACCTGGCACTGGAAAAACATAGAAGCAAGTTCTTTAGATTGGTTTATTCAGCAGCCATTTTGGTACTTGAATGGGGGAAAATGGAAAGCTCAAAAACTTGTGACATGCTTACAGTTTAAATAACATATCCCTAATACATTTCAAATGCCTTACACTCTTAAAAATAAAGGTTCTTTATTGAAATATGGTTCCATGAAGAGCTTTGAACATCCACGGAACCAGCAGGCAGTTTAGGAGAACAATGACACCTTTGCCAACATGGCATCCATCAGCCTACCAACAGTAGCCTGTGTTTTGAAGAGGCACCAGGTATCAATGAAACCTATTTACCTGGTGCTTTTTGAGACCGGGTGAAACAACTGAAGGCTGAGTATGTTCAGGCACAGCATTATATACTGTACAGTTACTATTTGATGCATCGCATACTACCACTGTATATTGGAAGTACCCTGTAAAAAGAATTACTCAAAATATATACAGTCATGGCCAAATATATCAGCACCCTTGCAATTCTGTCAGAAAATGCAACACTTCTCTCAGAAAATTGTTCCAATTGCAAATGTTTTGGTATTCACGTGCTTATTGTTTTTGTTTGCACTGCAACAACACAGAAAACAGAGAAGAAAAGTCAAACTTGATCAAATTTCACACAGAACTCAAAATTGGACTGGATAAAATTATTGGCACCTCGTCATCACATACTTGAAAAGCTCTGTAATGCTCTGTAAATGCTCCTGCAATTTGTATTTGTAACATGTGTGGGCAATATAGTAATCACACTTGCAACAAGTTAAAATGGAGAAAGGTTGACTCAACCTTTGTGTTGTGTGTCACACTGAGCATGGAGAAAAGAAAGAAGTGTAAAGAGTTGTCTGTGGATCTGAGAGAAAAAAAATGGTAAAAACATGGACAATCTCAAGGCAATAAGTTCATCTCCAGAGATCTTAATTTTCCTGTGTCCACTGTGGGCAATATCATCAAGAGGTTTACAGCCCATGGCACTGTAACTAACCTCCCTGGACATGGATGGAAGAGCAAAATTAATGAAAAATTACAACAAAGAATGGTGAATAAAGAACCCCGATTAACTTTCAAACAAATTCAAGCTTATCTGCAGACACAGGGTAAAACAGTGTCAGCTC
>JAHKKF010526080.1:8461-41807 GCA_019740295.1 Labeo calbasu
AAAGAAAGAAAGAAAGAAAGAAAGAAAGAAAGAAAGAAAGAAAGAAAGAAAGAACACCTAACTGAACAAAGAAAGAAAAAAAGAAAGAAAGAACATCTAACTCACATAACTCAACAAAAGAAAGAAAGAAAAAAAAACACCTAACTTATTTAACTGACCTAACTGAAAAACAAAAGAACATCTAACTCACCTAACTGAAAAAAGAAAGAAAGAAAAAGAAAGAAAGAAAGAAAAAAAGAAAAGAAAAGAAAGAACACCTACCTCACCTAACTGAACAAAGAAAGAAAGAAAAGAAAGAACACCTACCTCACCTAATTGAACAAAGAAAGAAAGAAAACCTGAACAAAAGCACAAAAGAAAGAAAGATTAGCAGACAACGGTTCTCCCACATGAACGCACCTAGCAAGTTCATTCCTGGCATTCCAGTTCAAGGCAGGCACAAGTCTCACCACTGGGTCATTTGACATGATTGACATTATTTGCTACCATTAGCCACCACTATATGGTTGCCCTCTGACCTCTGGCGAGCGTGTTGTTTGACACAACTTTAAACAGTATGGTTTAATCTCCATGGGAAAAAAGCCCCTGAATCCAGACACAGCCTCTCAGATCAATCAACAATTAGAGATGAGATAATAGGGCTCTAATCTCCAAGGTCAATGATTCATCTTCCTCTCTCCCTCCGCTTCCACAATATCATAACACACCCAAAGCATTAATTGCTACCAGTGATGAGTATGTATTTCACTAATGTTTGTGTTGTGTGGTCTGGGATGTTGTCTGTCTTTTGACAGAGTCTGACATTCCAGGGAAAAGCATTTACAGACTGATGCAAGAACAAATCCAAAAGTGAAACGAAGATGAATGTTTTGCAGCCCCAAGCACATACGGCTGATTAAATCGGAGACATTTTCAACATTCATTTCAGCTCGGAGTTTAGAAATATTGAGGGGCTTGACAAAACGTGCTGATTTAAAGGACAGGCTGCTTATACTGGAATGAAATGTAAACATGACAAGATGACTTGTTCAATTTATAATCTTTCACTAAAAATATAGACACAGCTGTTAGCCGTAGAAAATAAGACAATACCGATGTTAAAAAGTGGAACTCATGGCGTTAGCCAATAACCTAGTCACAAATTATTTAAAGAATTTAAAATGATGAAATTTAAATAAATTGCAAGGCACATATTTGGTACACAACTGTACAGTTCAGTTCTTAATTTGGAGCTGAACATGAAAAGCCTGGAGACTAAAGCAAATCTAGCCAACAAACATTTCACAAAGTCACATTTCACCTTAGTTTCAACCGTATTTAGACCGTTTTTGTCTGGTAGTCATTAGACCATCTCTGTATAGTTTCTACATGAGTTTCTTGCACACCTTAAGTGAAAGCACTGAATGCCAAGCAGCCAAAAATTGCTTTTCACAGCTCCTCCGAGAATCACAAGCTAAGATAAATTGCGAATAATGTTTACGACAACCTGATATTCAATTCGAAATTGTCCTTACCTCTCACAAAGCCTTCGATAGGTTTCAATACCGGAGCCAAGTGCTCTTGGCTAGGATACAGGGCAGCAGAGGCCTGGTACAGGCACCGAAACACCTGAAGTAAATTAAACTCAGAGGAGCCTGAACTGTGACCCCCCCACACTGAGCAGCAGGTGTGAAACACAGGTTAACAACAGCACGAATACCCCCCCAAAGTCTTGCCCTGAAGAATTGAGGAGAAGGCCAGAGGGGCCAAAATAGTTGGCGTGAGAGGGCCTCGGACCCGGTGATAGGGTGACAATGGCTCCGTGGCACGCACCGCAGGCCTCGCACTGGGATGTGATTGGAAGTGACTTCTTACAATAAGCAAGCGCTTGGGCTCAGGCACGGCCATACATCTTTAAAATAAATACCTTTAATAGAAAGGCTTCCTCTCCCACATGCAATCAATTTGCTCTTGTCCGTCAGTGCAGCCTCGGCCCCCCTTTAACCTGCTAACCTCTCCAAACCCCCAAGTACAAATCCTGAGAACGGCCCCCCAAAAGAAAGTGACTTACAATAAGTCTCATCTGCGGAAAATTCACAATTCTCCAGCATTCTGACGCCAACTCCGATTGGCTTCATTGTTCTGCTTAGATCTGGGAGAATACGGGAAAGCAGCTGAACGAACGAGGGACAAAAGCAGAACAGTGCTGTCAGAGCAGAACTGATATCAATTATTTATGTCACGCATAACATGTTCTTTCCTTGAGGTAGCGCAGCATACATTTGGACAGTTTAAGCACTGTAATTTAGGGCCGTTCTCTGGGCGCTGGGCTCATACAGTAGCCTGATAATTGTTTAAATCTGTTTTTCCCCCAGAGAGCCCTACGTGGAGTGGGAAGAGGTTATTAAAAGACCTTTTCCATCCTGTGGGGAATGTTCCCCCCCAGTCTGGGGAAGTGTTAATAACTATTCTTAACGTGACGGTGCAGACTTTCCCCACCGATGCGCAGACGGCAAAACCCTCCCGTGGAAAGGAAACCGTGAAAGTTGTGCATGTGCGAGACGCAACAACGGCGATCGAGAAGGCAGGTGCAGCTCTTTTTTGGAGATGTTCCATGAAAGCAAAGAGGCCGGGGATAGGCGTCCTAACGTGGCTGATCTCCTTCTCGCTCGGCCAGATGTCTCGGCGGGGCCGTGCATATGGAAGCACTCCCCAAAGCAAACACAAGAAGCCCCAGTACTAGCAGGAACCATCCACTGAGCAATAACAAAAAGACCTCACCCCAAACCGGCCCCCGGTCCACATCTCTCCGGCTCGCTTAAACACATGCAAGCTCATACGCACAAAAACACACACGCAGATGTGCAGGTTCATAATGAAAAAGCGCCCTCCACCCCACCTCGGCGTGCACACTTCAACACACCTGCCACGGCGGTACACGTTTGTTCGCTCCCTTGCACACATTGGCGAATACATCACTGTATCCCAGATGAAAAATTGATCCCGGCCGGATAAACCAATCTTGTAGCCAGCTGTCCTTTGATCAGCGTGCATTACTTCTAACTGGGGTCTGAGGGCCCCCTTTCGCAACAGCTTTTTTGATTTGAACTAAGACCTGAGGACCGGGGCCGGTTCTCTCCTGAGGGAGGTAACTGAGAAGGCCACTATCTGTGCTAACATGCCCCTATATTACACTGCTGATTTATCGGCTCTGAACGCAGCCGCTAAAGCGCTTTAATGAGCAGACAATCTTATGAAGATGGACATGTGATCAAGAGCAGACCCTCACCCACCCAGGGTCGTGCAGATGACCTAACTGGGCCGCTGGGCTCCATATGCACTCGGGTCTCGGAGGTATGTGCATTACTCTCTCTGTAACAAAGAAGAGAATCTACAGATTGCTTTAGACGGCGGATGTACATGGAAGTGAATGACGAATGCTCAGCGTCAGGGTTTAACTGTTATTGTAAAACATGGGCTATTGAAATGGCTTTTAGTAACAGGATTTTTAAGGAATTAATCGAGCTTGATTCCTTATGATAACAAAATTAACATGCATTCTGAGACAGACAAGCCCAAGCTGTTGGAAAGAGGTGAACTGGCCAATGGATTGTCATCCTACAGATGCTGTATTTCTTTGACTAAAAGTCCTCCAAGTTTATCATCCAAACAGAACTCATCTGATCTCAGTCTTCCCTCTCATATGTTAGAAAAGAGTAGGAGGTTTTTAGAGCAGGCTAGTTTCTCTCAAACAGCCCCTGAGAGTAAGAGTAAGTCTGGCTCCTCCTCAGGGCTCTACACTTACTTTTCTTTTTAGAAAAAATTTAGGAGTACCTTCTAATCAATAATCAAAAATTTGCCTTCCCATTATGAGGTGATATCTGACTCCTTAAAGTGATTTACAGGGGAATTACAGGGGCATTCTTCTAACTTTATGTCAAATTTTTAAAAAATTAAAAGCTTTTTAAAATTTCGAATTCATTCAGAAGAATAAGAACAAGCAGACTAAGAATAAATTACAAATGAAATGAAATCAGTATTAATACAATTTATTTGCACTACAGAGGTGGCACAGAAGAACACAAAGTGGCTTGTAGGTATATTTTCATGTTTAATGAGGCTCAGTGGTGGCATGAGTGCAATCAAATTCATAAATTCATGTTGAGATTAATGTTTTAAATGTAAAATGTTGAATATAGAAATGTTAAATGATTTAAATAACTGAAAAAATACTTCAAAATGAAACTAAAACTGCCAGCAGGTGGCAGCAAGTCACTGATTTAATTACTGAATCATTCATTCATTTGATTCGTTCGAACAGCTAATTTGTTCAGGAATAAAGCAAGTGACTGTCTTTATGAATGGGATATTGAATCATTGACTCACTAGATTTGTTTAAAAACACACGTTCGTTCATAAACTATATATTGCTGTGACTTGTTTCAAACTATTTTTGACAACAAAAAAAAAGGGCAAAATCAGGCTTGTTTAACTGTTGTATTAAATCAATATCTCATTTACAAACTCCCTTAAAAATCATTAAAAGCTGTTATTAAATTAGAGATATCTCCAATTTCCTATTTGTCCCAGACAGAAATGAGACTCAATGATTTCTTATTTGTGACTTTGGCCCACAAAACCAGTCAGTTTTTTGAAATTGAGTTTTATAAAGCACGCAAAAGCCGAATAAATAAGCTTTCCATTGATATATGGTTTGTTAGGATAGGACAACTATTTGAAAATCTGGAACCTGAGTGTGCAAAAAAATCTAATTATTGAGAAAATCACCAAAGTTGTCTAAATGGAATTCTTACCAATGCATAGTACTAATCAAAAATTAAGTTCTGATATATTTACAGTAGAAAATTCTTAATGGAACATGATCTTCACTTAATATCCTGATGATTTCTGTCATAAAAACAATTTATTGTTGCTATTGCTGCAAATATGGTTTGGTTTTGTGGTCCAGGGTCACATTTTAAGAGAAACTTCTGAGACAAGGTTGATCTCAGAGCATCTCAGAGTTGCACAGACTTGCCGAGCACTGTTAAATTAACCCAATTTTCTTTCTTGCAGACTTGAACGCAGCTAAAGATGACAGTCAGACGACAAGCATACTAATCATTAATAACCAAAACTAGTTACGCAAGAGACACACAGATGACCTTACACTCATCCCAATAACCATCTTAATTACTCACCAGAAAATAAAAAGAGTCAATTGTGAGAAAACCAATAAATCACCTATCACTTAGAGAGGATACACCATACTGGAATTTGTTTCCGATAATCCCCAAGCAAAAAAAAGTGACTGCTTTGACACGTCCCAAATGAATCACAGGACGGGCGGATAGACGTTGCCTGCGAGAAACGAGACAACGGGTTTTAAGTCTCATTACATAAAGAGTGTAGCGTGTAAGAGACTTAGTCTCCAAGCATGTTATTTAGCTTTGCTGCACACCGTACCCTCAAATTCACACCAGCCCACAATCAGGTGGGAACAGAGATGAAAGGGAAGAGACAGCGACAGCTCTGAAAGAATAGAGAAAGAGAAGAGGAGAACAAAATACGGCCCTTGCAAAATTGGAAAAGCATAATTAAAGGGAGACTCCTCTCATGCCAAGCCATTACTGTATTACTGTGATATCCAAGAAATGCTGTGGCACTCTATAATCAAGGCCTGCTAAAACACGGCGGACTACAAGAGCGGTCTCGGGGAAGGGCATCCGAACAATTGAACAACGTCAGAATCATTTGCGTCTTTAGCTAGACTCGTAAACAATAAAACCTCACGAGTACTGTGTGTCAATCAAGGGGGTTTTTTTACAGCAGATGCAGCGGTAGATGATTCTATCAACTTCCGACTCATCAAACACATCAGCGGCTTTTAAAAAGGTGAGTCACGTTACCTCAGGTGGTATAAAGGCTAATTACAGGCTGTAAGGTTAGAACATCTAAAATTACACTTCTAAATACTAATTACCACATAAGAAACCACCAATTACCTTTAGCATCATACGCAAACGGACTCGATGTTATGAGAGCACATTTACATCAGGCCAAGGAGGGAGGAGTGAGTGAGAAGTGGGAATTTTGCGGAAGAGATCATTAGATTGGGGACAAAGGGCTGCGGTACTGTTTATCACTGTAGAAAAAAACAGCCTGAAGTTACGACGAAAAGGAAGTAGTGACAAATCTGTACTGTGGCATACGTCCAAGTGTAACATATTATTGAAAAAGAAAATATGTAGGCGGAGAATTGGTTCTGTGTATCATTCACGATAAGGCTTATAACATGCATTTAGAAAATAGATAAGGTGAGGTTTCATTTCATGCCAGCTTAAAACCAGCCTAAGTTGGTTTGCCAATCTTATCTAACCTCCTAACACTGTAAGACTAGGCAGTTTAGAGGAGATTTGGGTCACTTTTTTAGCTGATCAGGCTGGGGTATCAGTTGGCTGCCCAGCTAAACACTGACTTGGGCACTTGGACCAGCAAACCAGTATGGGCTGGTTTAAGTTTTTTGACATTCAGCCAACACAGGGACACCCTCAACAAAGCTACAGTATGAAAACGATAATTAAAAACATCAACTAAAATCATCATATAATACTTATTATATACAGTGCCCTGCAAAAGTATTCATACCCCTTCATTTTGTTTCACGTTTTATGTTGTTGCCTTATGTTAAACGGCTTTAAATTACTTTTTTTCCACATCAATCTTCACTCCATACACCATAATTGCAAAGCAAAAAGCAAGTTATCACCTTTGCAAATTTATCCCCAGAAGCATTCATATTGCTTGTAGATGTTACTACACTTTGAGTGGAGTTAACCTGTGGTAAATTCAATTGAATGAGTATGATTTGGAAAGGCACACACGTCTTAATAAAAGGTCTAACAGCTGAAAATGCACATCAGAGCAAAAACCAAGCCTTGAGGTCTAAAAAACTGCATGCAGAGCTTAGAAACAGGATTGCATCAAGCCACAGATCTGGGGAAGATTTCAGAAAAAAAACTGCTGCATTGAAGATTCACAGAAGCATGTACTCTCCATTACCCTTAATGGAAGAAGTTTGAAACAACCAGGAGTCTTCCTAGAGTTGGCCTCCTGGCCAAACTGAGCAATTGGTGGAGAAGGGCTTTGGTTAGACTGGTGACCAAAAAGCTCATGGTCACTCTAGTTGAGCTCCATGATCACATATGCAGATGGATGAAACTTACAGAAGGAACACTCCACCAATCTGGGCTTTATGGCGGTGTGGGCAAACTCAATCCTCTCCTCAGTGAAGACACATGAAAACTCTTGAAATTTGCAAAATAAAAACACCTAAAGGATCCTCAGACTTTTAAAACCAAGATCAATGAGACTCTGATCTGTTGAACCTTAATTCAAAGCATCATATTTGAAGTTAACCAAGCACTGCTCATCACCTGAAAAGTACCATCCCAAAAGTAAAGCGTGGTGGTAGCAGACTCATGCTGTGGGGCTGTTTTTCAGCAGCAGGGACTGAGAGACTCATCAGAGTAGAAGAAAAGCTCAGTGAACCAAAATATTGAGATACCTTAATGAAAACCCAGTCCAGAGCATTCAGAACTGGGCAGAAGGTTCACCTTCCAGCAGGACAATGACCCTAAGCACACAGCAAGAATGGCTTATACACAACTCTGTGAATGTCCTCGAGTGGCCCAGCCATCAAACATTTCTGGAGAAACCTGAAAATGTGCATCTGCCCCATCCAAGCTGACAAAGCTTGAGAGGTGAACAGATGAGGAGAAGAATGGCAGATTATTGCCAAATGCAGATGTGCAAAACTTGTTGCATCATACCCAAAAAGACTAAGTACTGAGTTAAGGGTATGAATACTTATGCAATGTACTTATTTCAGTTTTGTTTTTT
The DNA here is from genome assembly GCA_019740295.1 of Labeo calbasu. Taxonomy (NCBI): domain Eukaryota; kingdom Metazoa; phylum Chordata; class Actinopteri; order Cypriniformes; family Cyprinidae; genus Labeo; species Labeo calbasu. The sequence goes on from JAHKKF010526080.1 coordinate 16,343, forward strand.
TTGTTTTTTTGTGACAATTATGTTTTTGTTTTGTCATTATGGTGTATTAAGTGTAGACTGATGTGGAAAAAAGTCATTTAAAGCAGCTTAAAATAAGGCTGCAACATAACAATTTTTGCGATTCCACTTAATATATCAGGTCATAACTTAATATCAATGTCCATTCAAACAGTTCCTTATGTTTTATATATCTTCTCCATTTACATTCACAGAGCCCTGGTTAAAAACCCTTTTCAACCATTGTACAATTCATGTGATGTTTGGATCAATTAACGCATTCCCCAGTAGCTACATCCGCTCTCCATGACACAGATTTATGTCAAAGAAAGGGCCGCGCTTTAAACTCGCACAGGTCTGCACGCCCGCCACCCCCCACACCACTCACTTTTCTTAGTGATCTTTGGAAACATATACAAACGTGACACTGAGCCCGAGATATACTCCAGGGCTGCATTCAAGGAAATCAGCACCGGTCACAGGATGTGACCAAAGCCTTTCGCTCCCTCCTTTCTTCATTCTTTCTTTTTTCACAGATCAATCAAATTTCCGACTATCTGAGCAGGCCGGGCGGAAGGGTCCTGATGAGGGCTGCAAGGACGGCCCACCACACACACACATACACACAAACAAACGTTGAAAAACACAGACCTGCAGCCGTACTTCTATGTCTTTGCGCAGGGGGAGGATGCCGGCTGTAAACGATGCTGGCGGGCTGGAAAAGAATGAGCCTGCAACAGGATTCCAGGTCCGTGGTGCTCCGTTTACACTTTCAACTCCTCCTAGCTTATCTCGCAGATTCGTCGGGATAAGAGAATTATGAAACCGCTTCTGGCATCTAAAGCTTCCTGGGGGGTCAATGGCGTGATGAGAGACAGCTATGAGGGGGCGGCTACTCAAGCCTACAGGCCCCCACGCTCTCTCCCTCTGGGCTCTCTCGCCTGAGCCCCGGACCCTCGTGGGCCTTATCAAACTGTAATCATCACCTTGGATGTTGGGCGGCAGGCTGGCCGAGTGGAAGCAGGCTGCGGAGGGGCTCGTGAGCTGATAGCCTCGCTTCCGTGAGCTCCTTCCGGAACATTCCAGCTTTTCGTGACCCAAGTTAAAAGACAAAGAGCTTCAAACGAATGCAACAAAACCCTTAAAGAGACAGTTTGACCAAAAAGTGAAAATTCATAAATCCTCATGGCATTCCAAACCTGTATGACTTCCCTTTGCAGAACACAAATGAAGGCAGTTTTTGTCCATACAATCAGCTGGCTCCAATTTTTGTTTTGGATCCCACTGACTGATTTTACACACAAAAATATTTGGGAAAACTAAGGCTTTTCTTGCAACCAGGCCCTGGACTTTTATTAGAAAAGCAAAGAATCTGTAAAAAGGCCTTTATGGAAGCAAAATAGTATTTGGGCCACATAAGCAGTTACGCAAGAATGAGGTATTAATCAACCAACCATAGTTATATAATTATTGCATCTGTCAGTATAACATATGATGATTATTCCCATTCCGATTCAATATCCGGCTATTTCCATTTGTTTGCCTTTGAAAGAAAGCAGGGGAACACTGCAACGCTATAAGCAGGAGAAAAGACTTTAGGTTTTGCTGTCATGACTATGTCTGTAAGACAAGCGACAATAGCTGTGATCCAAAATGTAGTGAAATATGAAAGCTGTTCCAAATAAGTATATTGAGTAACAGACACTTCTACCCTAGGATACAATACCGCATGCATCCTTGCAGAGAAGACGATTTTACAATGCACTCCAAAGGGCTCATAAAAAGCTAAGACTGTGAACAGATGTGAGAAAGATTGAATTCTAAACATTAGGGCAGGGTAAAAAATATGGATTTCTCAATTTGAACCAATTCTCATTTTTACGAAACGATACCGATTGTTAAATCACAAGAACGATTAGTTTAGCCTGTTTTCAGTTAATGATTGGAACATTGTAGCACGCCTCCCATCCAATAAATCACAATAAGCTTTGTGCTTTGTTACTTTTGATATGAAACAAAGTCTCAGATTTCAATTTCTGTTCATTTCATTACAATATTCAAACAATAAATGATGCTTGGCACTGTTTAATGTGGAGTGACAGATTGTATTTTATTAGTATGTTGTTTTAAGAGTGTCACGTTATTTGCTTAGCAGTATGCTAATGTCATACTCACATAAGAACCAAATCCGAATATATTTTATGAACTTTTGAAATTTCTGAACCCAACAGACTTTTGTTACGATTTAAATGAAGTTCCAAACGTAGGTTCGGGATGATCCTAATCATTCAGTCCTGTCAATCATCATTACGAGCCTATATAAACAGCTCTCATTGCACCGTCCCAGTGTCAGTTTTTCCGGCATCCGTCTCCTTCTCTATTTCCGTTATTTTCCCTCTAGGTAATATCGCAATGGGGAGTTGAACTCGGCGCTCAAGCCGAGCCTCGGGTTCAAGCCTTCATTAAGGACAGCAAGCCAAGTTTGTTTACCATTGCCCATCAGAACTAAATGGACAGGCGAACTTGTGAAACAGCATTTTAAACTCCTTACCTGCTGTTTAACCTTGAGGCTATGTCTACATTAATCCGGATACATTTGAAAACAAAAAAGTTTTTGATTTAAAGCGCTCTCCATCCACATTAGCATTTTCAAGTGTTTTCCAAAAGTTTCTCATCCACACTGAAGCGTCGGACAAAGTTAAATTCCCCTTACTGCACATGGGTAAATGATACAGGCGAACAGACATAAGTTTTCCCGCAATTCTTCAGCCAGGATCATTTTATTTACGGAAATATTTCATTCCATGTCGCGCACACTCATGTTTGATCTAAAAAGCAGCTGCCCTCATGTTTTGCCACAGGACAGCAATTGAGAGTAAATCTTTTTAGGACTGTGACATTAAGAGTGTACAACGTAAATGTCTTCAGCAACAGTGTAAAAGTGAATCGCACATAACAGGCACAATTATCAGTATAAACAGAGATGTCTATTGGTACAATATGTTGTTTACAAAAGACTCCACACTACAAGGCAAATGTATCCACTTTGGAAAGTGTTTTCAAAAAGCTTAGTTTTCCTTGACAAAAAACGCAGACTCAGTGTGGACTAAAGGCCAAAACTGAGAGAAAAATATGCGTTTTCAAACGAAAACGTACTAGCCTGAGAAACACAGAGTTCTGAGTAGCACTGGGCCAGGAAGTGAGTAATGCCACAGAAAACCAGTGGAACTTAGTTGGCCCAGTGCTGTAACTTTGACTGAAGGTGCTTGTCATCATTAGTGGCACTGGACACTGAATACTGGGTACATGGGTGCCCTAAGCTCTAGAGAGATAAACAAATCTCAGAAACTCAAAAAGCAAGTGAGCAAGGAAGACTAGCAGACATTCGGCACTCGGCCATCAGTGATTCACCCTTACGCTCGGTCGTCTCCACTCGATGACACGCCCTGTGCCTTGGGCATAATTGTGCGGCAAAGAGGAACAGGAACCGGGCCACACCTATGAGTCACCTCTCGCTAACAGAGACCCTTGTGGTCGCATCATAGGCACCCGAGCCAATGTTCGCCACAAACTCCGAGATCAAACCCTCACCCCAGCCTCCGTGATTTCCCAACCCCCGCCTTTCCAGCCGCCCGCCAGCGCTACGTTGGTTTAATCCAACAACACTTCCTATAGCAGCCTGTTAATGTCATGGTGGATTTCCTCAGTGTTCTCACTGACCCAGAAAGGAGCACCACCCCAGCACTTCGCCAGGACCCTTCCTTGGTTTAGTGTTCCCAACAAATAGCAAATATGCTTCAGAACCAATAAACGCAGACCTGATATTTATTGGACTGTTATACGAGTATTCCCTACTTGCCTGGCCAGCCCCTTCTCCGTGAGCAACCTTAACTACGCACAAGTCTTTGCGATGCTAATGAGGACATGAGATGAAAGGGATGCAGCGTTACAGTGCAAGGCTAGACTTACAGAATGCAGCTGCTAGGTGAGAGGAAGAAACGGACGGGGAGGAAATGGAGAACACGGCCTGATTAGTGCCCTCTGAAATATCTAACCTTTGACTGCATAAAGGCTTGCTTAAAACTCCAGTGACTAGATTTCATGAAACACGGCACACCTATGAGTAACAGGAGGGTTTCCCGCAGCCGTCTTGCTCACATCAACGGTCACACACTGCCTGTTTGAACAAACGCTTAATTAGCCGGTGCTTCCTGTGAACGTAAATGTGACTGTTAAATATGGAATAATGTATCATTTTGAGCACAGTTCAAATGTTCAAAAAAAATTTATTTGAATTTGAATTTTTACATTTTAAATGTAAACGTGAACATAAATACTATTCAATGAATTACATTTTTAATAACAATACAAAATATTATTATTATTAAGAAATATCATTCATAAAAAATTGGAAATTGCATGTCCTGGAGTTTTTGGGTTTTTTTGCTGTTTTTATCATCTCAAGTCAAAAGGTCCATTTAAAAGGTGGAACTATCAGCCGAGCTATTTAAAATTGTAAAAAAATACCCATAAAATGTAAAATGATGTAAAACCTAATAATGTAAAATGAATGAATGGCTAGCAGAGCGACAGTGCTAATGCTGAAAATACATCTATGTACTTCAAATTCTGCCTCTGAACAAAAAATAATAATAAGAAGAAATATTGTTACTAATATACACCATAAAACAATTATCATGTGCCAAAAAAGGCATGAAACATCAGGAAATTACATGTCATGGTGTTTTTTTTTGCCGTTTTTAACATCTCAAATCAAAAGGACTATTTAAAAAAGTTAAAACCATGAGCAAAGCTATTTAAAATGTAAAAAAAAAACAAAAAAAACACAGAAAACATAAAATGATGTAAAACATAATCATGTTTTAGTGCTGAAAATAAATGTATGTATGTAAAATTCTGTCTCTGAATAAAAAATACAAAGAAATATTATTATTAATAAACATAATAAGCAATTATCATGTTCCAAAAAAATGACATGAAACATCAGGAAACTGCATCTCCTGTTGGTTTTTCAGCTGTTTTTATGATCTCAGACCAAAAAGTCTATTTAAAAAGTTGAAACCATCAGCAAAGCTTTTTAAAAATAAAAAAAATATATACATAAAATGTAAAATTATGTAAAACATAATAATGTAAAATTAATGTATGGCTAGCAGAGCAACTGTGCTAGTACAGAAAATTATGTACGTCAAATTTTCCCTCTGAACAACAAAATAAATTATTTAAAAATATATATTATAATTATATTACTGTATAATAATTATATTATTATTAGCATACATAGTATATAATTATCATGTGCCAAAAATGACATGAAACATCAGAAAATTGCATGTCCTTGTGTTTTTTTCTTCTGTTTTTATCATTTCAAATCAAAAGGTCTATTTAAAAAGTTGAAACCATCAGCAAAGCTTTTTAAAATTTTAAATACACATAAAATGTACAATGATGTAAAACATAATACTGTAAAATTAATGAATAGCTAGCATAATAACTATGGTAGTGCTGAAAATAAATTTATATACGTCACATTCGGCCTCAAACAAAAATAAATAAAATGGACAACTGTAAAATAAAATATATAAGTCACATTATGAAGCATTACAGTTGAGAAAAGTGTTTTAATTTGCAAAATATAAAGTCTTATAACTTGAAATATAAAAAGTCACAATTACAAAAATAGTTAAAATAATTGTAAAAAAAAAAAAAATAGTTGGTACTGTGTGAAATCCAAAAATCACACAAGATATGAAACCACATATGAGAAATAAAGTTACATTATCTCCGAAAATTTATACTATTTGCAATCTCTCTCAGCACACAACTGATGTGAGAATGCAACACTCTTTTTCCACCGAGCGACTTTACGACTGCACATCCCAATTTCCTCCCTTTGACTGCATACATTGTTCTCTCTCTGCGTTTTCGCTTCTGCGGCCAAAACCGTTGCTTATCAATACACTGTCACCTCCATCATCCATCAGTCAGCACAAAGCTCTCGCCTTTACACAACGACAGTCGTTTCCTCAGGCCTGTAGTCTGTTGCTAGGGCCTGGCCAAGGTTCCTTCTTTTCCTGCTTCTTGGTCTTAGGCCAATAAAAACCTTCTAGTACACAAAACCCACCTCGAGGTGTCAAGCTTGCAGTTTGTATCTAACTTATACGAAAAGCCACTGACTGAGTAAATGCTAAAGATTAAGCTTGAATCTGAAAAATGTACAAAAATCAATAAATGAGTTTGTAGTCTAGGCATGATGGATTGAATGTCCTCTGAGGGACAGCACAGATAAGAGGCAGCAGCCCATGCTAGTTCACAACAAGTTAAGCATGCACACACACACATTCTCGGGAACGGGATCTGGTCTGCATCACATGCTGTGGGGCAGAGGAAGGGAAGTGTTTCTTGTTTTAGCAGCACTTAGGCCACCTTCATATCTCGCCGTTGCACCTTTATTCAATCACTTATAAAGCATACCAAACACTTAAAAACTAAACCAGCTGAAATTCAGTTCTACCACCTTTCAACATGTTTACCAGAAGCAGGCGGCACTGCATAAAGTGAAAATGTACAGCTTCAAAGCAGCCAATTCTGTCTAACTGGGCCGTTTTAACTACAAAAAAATGCTGACGGTTAGTTTTTAAGTTAGCTGACAAAACATTTATCAGGCATTCTACAAAACGCTGTCATTTGTGAATGTAGAAATATTTACATTATGATTAACATTCTGACGCATCTGATCAATAAATGTGTTTTCTCTGAAGATAACGATTTTATCTGAAACAATGTGTTATTAAAAATGCTTAAAATATTGCTTATTATGTCATTACCCTTTGATATACATTTCCCTTGATAAAATAATAAATTATGCATAAATTAAAACTGTCAATAATGCCATCAACATCCTTTCAAGGAGTTAAGCTCAAAGTCTTCCTCTTATTTATGAATGTATTTATCTTTTTTTTCAGTGAGTAATTCACCAATCCTATTATCACTCTGGTATAATAAGCATCTGTTTAAAAAAAAAAAAAAATTAACAAAATTAATATTTGTCACACACTACCATAAAGAATCTTAGGTTAAGTAATTTTTTTTAAACAAATTAATATTCAAGGTTTCCACCAAAAAAATAGCACAAATATTAAATATTTTAAACTGTGATAAGAAATGTTTCTTGATCACCAAAATCATCACTTTATAATGATTTCTTAAAGAATATGTGACATTGGAGATGTCTGCTGGAAATTCAGATTTGCCATCACAGGAATAAATTACATTTTAAAATACATTAAAACAGAAAACAGTCATTTTAAATTGTAATAATATTTAACAACATTTCCAATTTTACTGTATTTTTTTACCAAATAAATACAGTCTTGGTGAGCTTAAGAGGCTTTTTAAGATTTTTTTATAATAAAATAAATTAATTAAATTTAAAATAAATACTTTTATTCAGCAAGGACACATTTAATTGATCAAAAGTGTCAGTAAAGACAATGCCATTAACAACAAAAAACTATGTTTTAAATTATTTTTTTTGTTAAATCCTGAAGAAAAAAATAAAAAGGTTTCCACAAAAATATTAAGCAGCACAACTGTTAATAATACAGTGCAACTGACTAATGCTTAAACTAGGGCTATCACTAACGATTATTTTGGTAATCGAGTAATCTATCGATTATTCTGACTATTAATCGAGTAATTGGATAATTATACAGTATATATATTTTTTTGTAGTAATAAGAATAGACCTAAGTAAAACAAGCCTTTAAAATGACTTAAAATACATATATAATATCAATGAGGCAATAATTATTAGTTCAACTATAGTATCAAAGTAAGTAATCATATGGTTATTGTGCAAAACTGTCAAAATACATAATGTATTATAAACAATAGAGTTTATGTGCATTACGCATTATAACAAATGACTACAGAGGGCGACAACGGCCTGACTATTGTTTTTACCCTTTACTGCACAATCTAATCCTGTCCACTTAATCTTTAAAATTTGGCCATTTCTTTATGATTATGCCACTGTAATGTCTTGAACATGTGGACATTAAAACGTATAAATTCAGAGTGAGGGTTTAAACTTTTATTTTGAAATTGCAATGAACAGTTAGCATTGGGAAAAATTTATGTATTGTCCTGTGTTTGCGCAGGTTTATAAATGATTTACCTTACAAGTCTGATGAGCGAAACGGGCAAAATGCAATCTAGGATTTTTTAAAATCGAAAACTCAAATAGAATCGAGGAATCGTTGCAGCCCTAGCTTAAACATAAAAAGTCTGACAGAAAATAAAAAATTCTTACAAAAAAGTTACTTAACCTGATCAAATTAGAAAACGCTGTTTCGTAGAATAGACTTCAGACTGAGAATAAAATCTGGTTTGTTTTAGAATCACTGCATTTTGATTACTTAAGCAATACTCCAAGATTGTATTAATTTTTTCATCCATTGGTTTGGGAGTGCATGCTGGGCTTTTGTAATCATGACACACAGCTCTAGCATGTGCAGCGCAGCTCTGCTGTGTTTCACGCAGACATTTCTTTCACTGGCTTTGTCGTTTTGTCTGGAGGTGGAGCGCTTGCAGAAATCAATGTATGTTTCTTTACATGTCAGACCGTGACTGTTTTAGGCCTCGTGTAACTCAATATGCATATATGCTCACTCTCAAACACACACGCTCCATACAATCCCTCATTTTCTCAAACACACATACCCTAAAACAGACACACAAGCTGGGTGAACCATATCATATGCTAAAACAGCAAGAGCCACATGTTTTTGATGTTTTTAACTAACTTGGATAATCCTCATGCTTGTTATCTACAGAATTTTTCACTGTAGTGCAATATAACACCTTAATCTCGCCGAGGGAAAACTTGACTTTAAATAAATAAATACATACATAAAAGATTAAACAAGAGGAGGCATAAATCTTTGTAGAGTCACGGGAAAGGAAACATATACTCACGAACAAGAAGCACATGTAGGGCACAAGCTACCAGGAAATTGGTATAGTCTCGTATGATTTTATAGGGATCTTGGGCATGCCCTTCAGATTAATTAGGACGTGGAGTAGGGAGGTATTTTTTACAGGAAGCTAAGAATGGAACCCCTGCTGTCTGCCTTGGGGCGCAAATCATGAGTCAAAAACACGAAAGACTGTAACCAGGGTTTGGGGGGGGGGGGGGGTAATGCAGGTCATATGCACACACACACAAACACATGCTTGCACCCTCACAAATATGTAAGGGCATGTTCAGCATCTACTTTTAATGATGTGGTCACTGCGCACTCAGGTACGGTTTCTAATTCGCAAGCTCTTTAGAGAGCCGAGAGCTTTCCATCCACTAATGCTGGTGGATCTACCTGGAAACAGCATTGTTTGGTTTACTACACCATGGAAATGTTGCCAAGGCAATTTAGGGAAACTAACGGCTCATGGACAGTAAATACAGACCAAATGCGGTGAGCACACTTAACTCCCTTGCTGTTTCACATGTACGCATGTGAAGATAGCTTAGTTCATTTAAAATTTAAATTCTTATTTACTCACTGTCATGTCAAACCCAAACAATTTACTAACTGCTGTGGAGAAACAACAGAATTATGATCATTTTTGTACCATCTAATTTTGTAACATCTAAATTAATTGGTATAATTTAACTGAATCAATCAAAATACTTTAAAGCGGTCATGAAATGAGAAATCAAAAATCCCTTCATCTTTTGGTATATGAGTGGTCACTGTACTATAGAAACATGCTGTAAGTTTCAGAACTCAAAACTTTCTCATTAATCTAAAAACAGCTTACATTGAAGCCAATCTGCTAAAACAACATGTTGTGGAATGTGACACATTATGATGTAATAATGTAGCTAAACACCGCCTCTGCAGAAGACGATCAACACCTGCTTCTACACTGCTGCCTGTTTAGCCCCGTCCACTTATTTGTTCATTAATGAAGTTCCAAACCGCATCAGCAAGAATTTGGTCCTTTGTTCACTTCATTTTACCACAGATTTGTTTACAAACAAGGCACAATTCAATGTAGAATTTTCAAAAATACTGAAACTAAAAGACGATGCTGTGAAAAAAAAGGTAATTGCGACTTTTTATCTCACAATTCTGACTTTTTTTTCCTGATATGAAATTCTCACATAAACTTGCAATTGTGAGCTATAAAGTCAGAATTGCAAGATTTAAACTCACAATTTTGACTTTTTCCCAGAATTACGAGTTTATATCTTGCAATTCTGACTTTATAACACACAACTGCGAGTTGTAAAGTCAGAATTGCGTGACATAAACTCTCAATTGTGAGTAATAAAGTCACAATTCTGAGAAATAAAGTAAAAATTGCTAGATAAACTCACAACTGTGACTTTTTTGTCTTAGAATTGCAAGTTTATACCTTGCAATTCTAACTTTATAATACACAGTTGCGATATAAACTTGATGTAAACTAAGACATAAAGTCAGAATTGCATGATATAAACTTGCAAGCAATAGCTTTTTACTTTACAAACTCGCAATTCTGAGAAATAAAGGTAAAATTGCAAGACACAAACTCACAATTTTTACTTTTTTCTCAGAAATGCAAGATTTAAACTCACAACTGTGACTTTTTCCCAGAATTGTGAGCTTATATCTTGCAATTGTGATTTATAACACAAAACTGTGAGTTGTAAAGTCAGATTTGCGTGATATAAACTCACAATTGTGAGTAATAAAGTCGGAATTGTAAGATAAACTCACATTTTTGCGAGTTTATATCTTGTAATTCTATGTAGTCAGAAAAATTAAGTCAGAATTGCATGATATAAACTTTAAAAAAAAAGCTAGTTTTTTTACTTTACAAACTCGCAATACTGAGAAATAGTCAAAATTGCAAGATATAAACTCAGATATGAAACAATTTTTACTTTTTTCTAAGAATTGCAACATTTAAACTCACAATTGTGACTTTTTTCCTCAGAATTGCGAGTTTCTATCCCACAGTTGTGAGTTTTTTTTCTTAGAATTTTTCTGAGAAATAAAGTCAGAATTGCAAGAGAAATTCAGTCAGAATTGCATGATATAAACTTGCAAGCTATACAATTTTTTACTTTACAAACTCGCAATTCTGAGAAATAAAGTCAAAATTGCTCACAATTTTGCTCACAGAATTACTTTATATCTCACAGTTGTGACTTTTTCTCAGAAGTGCGAGTTTATATCTTGCAATTCTGACTTTATAACACACAATTGCGAGTTATTAAGTCAGAACTGTGAGATAAAAACACTGCAATTCTGAGAACATATCCCCCTCAAAATTGGACTTTAACTCCCAATTGTGAGTATACATCACACAATTCTGAGAAAAAAAGTCAGAATTGTGAGTTTGTATCACACAATTTTGAGAAAAAAAGCCAGAAACGTGAGATAAAAGGATGCAGTAACATTTTCTTGTTTTTTATTCAGTTGCAGAAACGGGCTTCCATAATATAGAACATACTTATTTATAGCATTAAGTAATTATTATTCAAAAGAAGTACCTACTTAGAAAGTACAGTATGTGATTTTGGAATATAGTGCATAGGTAGTGTGGATGACTTTTATGATGCTTATTCCTCATGTGTTCCTTTAAAAATTCACTTTTTGTCTTGCATAGAGGAAAAACAGTCATACAGGTTCAGAATGACATGATGGTGAACAAATGATGACAGAACTTTCATTTTAGTCTTCAGAAAGTCTACATCAAAAGAGCAAAGAGTGGTTTGTCAAGACCGCAGGAACGGATCATCACCGAGCTCCAGAGCACAGTGTCAGCGCTAACTGTGGATGAATGTATGTTTGCACAATCTAATGCAGCGGTGCAGAGGTGAATGGGCCAGGCTTTTAATGTTCCACTGTTTATTTACTTAGAGTTGTGCTTGGCAGAGAAACACACACCGCACTGCAGAACTCCCCCACAGGCCGACCACTGATCCTAGGGCAGTATGTGAGATCATAGTGTCCCTTGTAAAATCTCCCCGCTGAGCAGGGGTGGGAGACCCCATCCCCGGCAACATGACATCACTTAAAGCAGATTGCCACCATCCTGTTCCATGTATATAGCCAGACCTGTTTCTGGTCGAAAACGCTGTTTACAGCAATGCTGTGCGTAATGCTTTTATACACTGGAAAGTTTGCTTTTTTCCTAGCAAGAGAAAAAACATATCACCAGGGTAAGCATCAACTGCTTCAGAAGTTACAGGTTTGCCTTCCCAGAGGAAAATTTTATTGCTAAAAACACTGCAATTTCATTGCTCATGAGACTTTATGTGGTTCTCAGCAACTTTTATGTATCAACTTTATCTTAAATGTTTCTCATGCAATTCCTTAGGTGAAATATAAACAAATTCAACTGATTGTTGATATACTGTCTATATATAAGAAGCGGTTTTAGTTGGTTTAAGTGACCAAAACCATTTAAGTGGTTTAAGTGTAAGTTTCATCAGCTCAGGTTCAAGATATTTAGTCTTGGAAGAATTTAATGAAAAATGTTCAGATTCAAATCTCAGACTTCTGATTTTAAATACGAGAACAGGTCTTTTCTGAAAACCCAAAAGTACTTTAAAAAGATCTCATTTGTGATTTTTCCTTCGTATGGGATGTTAAACTACAGTTTTATCATACGCATAACTTCATCCGGAAACATCTTGTCACGCCGGCACTGTTGTAACCAAGAGCAGAGCTTTGCCACAGGCTACATAAACACTTGAGCCATTTTATGTGACCAGCGCACAGTAAGAGAAGAGTGTTGGTTCTGCGACTGCCAACTCATAAAATTGACATGTCTGTAAATCCAGGCTTTTATTGACAGAGTTCTGTGTGCTGGAAAGCTTTTGTTTGTCTGTTTCAGGATTGTTATTATTCAGTGTTTTAAACGTGAACTCTCTGCTCTGCCGATGTCTCTTCGGATACACAAAGGACTTAATAAAAAAAGGGGTTTTAAACCTGGTGACTTGTGGGAGTTTGCTGAAAAATACAGATTTACACAATTCTGCAATTTTGTTTTGTATGCAGCCTGTAAAGGTGAACCACTGAATGTAGTGGAGTAGAAGTGGCTTTTTTTTGGCAATAAAATGTCTTCTGGGAAAGCAAAACACACTAATTTTTTTGTATATAATGGATCATTTTTCAGAAATAATCAAATAAAATCAAATAAAATAAATAAAAAATAAAACAATAATTAAATTTGGTTCCTAAAAGCTAATTGTGATTTGTCCCTGTAGAAATAAAATAAAATAAAATAAAATAAAATAAAATAAAATAAAATAAATAGGTTAGTAAAAGCCAAGTGTGAATTGTCCCTCTAGAAATAAAATAAAATAAAATAAAACAAAACAAAACACAATAATTAAATTAGGTTCCTAAAAGCTAATTGTGATTTGTCCCTGTAGAAATAAAATAATAAAATAAAATAAAATAAAATAATTAAATTACGTTCCTAAAAGACAAGTGTGAATTGTCCCTCTAGAAATAAAATAAAATAAAATAATAAAACACAATAATTAAATTCAGTTCCTAAAGGCAAATTGTGAATTGTTCCTGTAGAAATAAAAAATAAACTAAACTAAAATAAAATAAAATAAAACAATAATTAAATTAAGTTCCTAAAAGCCAATTGTGAATTGTCCCTGTAAAAATAATAAAATAAAATAAAATAAAATAAAATAAAATAAAATAAAATAAAATAAAATAAAATAAAATAAAATAAAACACAATAATTAAATTAAGTTCCTAAAAGTCAACTGTGAATCGTCCCTGTAAAAATAATAAAATAAAATAAAATAAAATAATAAATATAATAAAATAAAACAATTAATAAATTAAGTTCCTAAAAGCCAATTGTGAATTGTCCCTGTAAAAATAAAATAACATAACATAACATAACATAACATAACATAACATAACATAAAATAAAATAAAATAAAATAAAATAAAATAAAATACTTAAGTTCCTAAAAGCCATCAAACACCACACTAAGTATCAAAAGCAGTTTAGGAGCAACATTTTTTGCAGTAAAATATCTTTTGGGAAGGTAAAACACATTCAGTGCTTTCATGTATAATGTATAATTCATACACATCATTGTTTTAATAGTGTAGATTAACGTTTTTATAAATTATAAAAACATTTATAATTATAAGTGAATATTCTCCAAGGCAATACTGCAATCTAATGGCTACAGCTGAAATGTACCTTTTATGCAATACAGTTTCAATACACAAATTATCACTGAAATAAATAATTTAAGTAATCAATTCAAAAATAAAATCAATGAAAAAAAGCTACATAATCACTAAATGAAGTCCCTAAAAGACAGTGAACACAGTCTCATGAGCAACAAAAGGCAAAACTTCTGTGCAATTAAATATCTTCTAGGAAAACAAACTAAAAAAATAAAACAACCATCAAATAAGGAAAGAGTGGTCTTTTCATACAATAAAATAAAATAAAATAAAAGCTCTGAAATCATTCAGTTGAATTCCTAAAAGGACACTGAACACCCAGCCATATGTTCTTAAGACGTGTCCCAGCTTCCAGAGGTCAGTGGTGCTTCACAGCTAACCTGGCTAATGGCTGTTGCACTAAGCAATGCAATTGACCCAAGGGCACGTCATTCAGATTAGCAGCCTGTTGATGGAGCCAGCGAGCTGCTTTCAATCTCATTTTCCTCTGTGACTGCACATTACTCATTCAGTCAGAGATGCTCATCTCTTTCTACACGTCCTTTCTCGACCTTTAAGTCAACATTTGTTTGTATATTTGCATCTGGTTTGATTACAGCATTGCCTATACCTGAAGAAACGTACTATGCAACCATTAGCCAGGAGTGCTCAGTATGTAAAGTGGCTTCCTTGGGTCGTTCTCTCGTTTTCTCACCACTCACTCCAGTTAATGAGACATGCCAGTCAGGAGGGCATCCTGCTGCTCGGGGCCAGTGCACTGCCTCGGAGCGAAGAGAAGGAGAAGCAATCACCGATCAGCCTGGCTGGAACTCTGGAATGCCCCCTCCTCATACCAAACCCACCAGGAGCCCCCCGATCTTTGCCAAAAAGCCTGCACCACCAGCCTGTGGGAACTCAATCACCTCTGCCAGCATCCAGACCTACCTCACTGCCCTCAAACCGGGGTTTCTCGTCTGAGAAGATCCCTTGAAGGCACCTCGCTTTACCTTCCACGTGCTTTCCAGAGCATCTCACTGAACACGTGCTCCATCCGCCCTGTTGAAGGAAGCACAAGGCAGATTTATCGAGTGACCCGTCACCGTAACCGACCATGTAACGGCTCGGCGGCCCCTACGCAGTCTCTCTCTAAGCAATATCTTTTAACAAGATTCATAGACGTTTAACCGGTCCCTTGTTATGAAACCTTACCCATTATTGAGGGCTTGTTTAGAGCTTTTATTAAGAATAATGAAAAGATGTTTCACTACTGTTCTGGTATTTTTATGATTTTATTTTTATGGGTGCTCCATCTTTTTTTCCCCCTTCTCTCTCTTTCTTTGCCTGGGTTAGCATTCCCTTTACTGCCTCTTTTCCGGAGTTTGGCTGGAAATGCTCTGTTTCCCCAAAGGCTTTTATTGCCCCCTAACACTGTGTTAGGACACAGAATACTCCACAGACCTCAGAAAGAGGGAGCAAGAGAGGAGGGGGGTAGGTTTGAGATGTCAAAAGGATGTGGTTAAACTCACCACATGATTTTCTCTGGCTCACATTTACTCTTAAATTTGAGCACAACGCCATGCGGAGCATTTCCCGGCGATCTTAGTCCTTTAACTGCTCAGATATGCAAGGACCTTAAACTTAGTTTTTCAAAACACCTTTCCTAAACATCTAAGGGTCCTTCTGCCACTATATTGAAGAATTGTACTAGTTTTTTAACAGTGAGGAAGAGTCTTGAGATGCTGTCATTCAAAGGAACTTAGTATCAGTTGCTTTAAGGTAAACTACTGTACTACTGTACAATTAAATAAATCTACACTAAAAAAAACGACCATAGTTTTTAAACATATCGCCCATGGTAATACCATGTATTGTCCAAAACACTTTTTCAACATGTAAATAAAGCCTCTTATGCTTCTCAAAGGCTGCATTTGTTTGATTAAAAAATATAGTGAAAAAGTAATATTGTGAAATATTGTTACAATTTTTAAATAAAAGTTTCCCATTTTTATATACTTATATATTTTAAGATGCAATTTATTCTTGTGATGACAAAGCTAAATTTTCAGCATCATTCCTCCAGTGTTCAGTGTCACATGATCCTTCAGAAATCATTCTAATATGCTGATTTGTTTCTAAATTGTTAAAAAGTTGAAAAGTACAACATTTACAGTTGAAGTCAAAAGTTTACATACACCTTGCAGAATCTGCAAAATGTTAATTATTTTACCAAAATGAGAGGGATCAAACAAAATGCATGTTATTTTTTATTTAGTACTGTCTTAAATAAGGTATTTCACATAGACACACATTTACATATAATCCATAAGAGAAAATAATAGTTAATAATAATACAAATTACCCTGTTCAAAGGTTTACATACATTTGATTCTTAAAACTGTGTTGTGACCTAAATAATCTACAGCTGTGGTTTTGTTTTTTGTTTTTTTCAGTGATAGTTGTTCATGAGTCTCTTGTTTGTCTTGAACAGTTAAACTGCCTGCTGTTCTTCAGAAAGGCCCTTCAGGTCCCACAAATTCTTTGGTTTTCCAACATTTTTGTGTATTTAAACCCTTTGAAAGGAAACACGATGCAGAGCCAGGGGGTGAAAACTTTTTGAATTTGAAGATCAGGGTAAATTTAACTTATTTTGTCTTGTTGAAAACATAAGTAAGTATCTTCTGTAGCTTCTGAAGGGCAGTGTTAAATGAAGAAAAAAAGATATTCAGGCAAAATACTAAAAATGTAAACTGGCTCTTAATGCATTGTGTTTCCTTCTGAAGCATCATTGTACGTTTGAACCTTCTGTAATAGTGGCATATGGGTCCCTCAGTTGTCCACAGCAGTGTTGCCAAGTCCGCAGTTTTCCCACGGAATTGGGCTACTTTAACACTGTTGCCCCTGGTCTGGTTGTTTTTCATGTTCGTGGGTTGAAGCGACCGCAATAACATGATATTTTGCCCCTGGAATGGTAATTTTCCCAAGGGAATCCTGCCAAAAACGCGTATTTTATCCCCCAGAACACGATTTTTACCAGGGACCCCTAGAAACACCATTGTGCTAGTTTTGAGCAGTAATTGGGTGGGTTTTGTTGTGAAAATCTGGCAATCCTGGTCCTCAGTGTGAAAAGATGGATCTCAAAATCATACAGTCATTGTTGAAAAGGGTTCAAATACACAAAAATGCTGAAAGACCAAAGAATTTGTGTGATTTTTCTGAAGAACAGCAGGCAGTTTAATTGGTCAGGACAAACAAGGGACTCACGAACAACTATCACTAAAAAAAACAACAGCTGTGGATCATTCAGGTAACAACACGTTATTAAGAATCAAGTCTATGAAAACTAAATAAAAAATAACATTCATTTTGTATGACCCCTCTTATTTTGGAAAAATAATTAACATTTTGCAGATTCTGCAAGGTGTATGAAAACTTCTGACTTCAACTGTATTTGAAAACTAAATCTTTGCGACATTAGTCTTTAGTATAAATTTTGATCAATTTAATGCGTACTTGCTGAAAAGAAAAAAACACTTACTGACCTCGACCTTGCGCGACGAAAAAAAGAAAATACGCTGGGTAAACAAGTTCAGAACGCTTATGTGCTCACTGACATGGTTGACAGCTGTTAATGCACAAACACCGTTTTATATCGACTAACTGCAAGATTGTATATGATTTCCATTCGAACTGAACGTGTAAATCCAGGCTGTGAAAACGAAAAACTGACATTTCATTCACTGACGCGCTTTCCTCATCAGCGCTAACACCCGCCGGCAACCCGCCAAAATAAAAGCTCGTAAGTTTAGGTTTAAAAATTTTGAAAAGTCATATAAAAAATATAATAATATATATAAGCTTTATATTTTTTGAGTGTACTATAAAATAAAAGCTTTTTATTTAATGCCGTTTATTCGCTGTAGTTTAGAAAATGGTAATGAAATATGACAGTTAAACTGTCAAAATCATTTTAATAATGTTAGATAACTTTGAAAGAAAGGTATGTAATGGACAGACAACTGCTAGTATGATAGTTGTGTTTAAACACAACTATCAATACTGTTGACCAATTACCCGAAAAATGCTTAATTTTGTTCATTCTGTGGTGTAAAAAAGGTCACATTAGCCATTAAAGAAAAAACACTTAAGCAAAAAGTGGTCAGGTCAAAGTGTCTGAATTTTTTATTTATTTTTTTTTTTGGTCCCAAATTTTGTGTGGAGAATATTTGGGAATAATACGTCACAGTTTACTTTATTTTGCTATCCTCACTTACATAAATGAACTATAGTGTCCTGCACCCACTAGTCAAGAAATATCAAATATTATATCTGTTGTCTGAATGATTTTTGGTTTAACTGTATATGTGGTGTGAGCACCAAACCAAATCACCAGGTGCTTTCATGAGAACCAGACTACAAACTTCATCATGGTACATGCCCAAAGTATCAAATGGTACTTCTAAGCGCACCATATGTTCTACGTCAAAAATACCATGGTAGTCTTAACAACATCCGTCTGATACAATCGCTTTACCATAATACCTCAGTTCGTATAAGTAACACCCACTTATCACCATCCGATTGACTGCTGATGGATAAAATCTAAAAAATGTAAATATTCAGTTTCACTTAGAAAATACATCAAACTAAAGTAAACTGGTTTGTAAACTGCAATTCGCATTACTTCAAGGACATTTTTTGCTATTATTTTGTTCAGTAAACAAGTTTAGTAGTGCGCTGACTCACCACTTAGTGTCTCTTCTATAACCAGAAACAACAAATTCATCTTTGTGACCAGAATGGATTTGAGTTTCCTGCAGTGTTGGCAGCATGTGAAGAATAGTTTAACCTGACCACTGTACATTTGAAGGCATGATCTGATGACCTGAAAACGTAAATTAATTGGATTCAGTGCACTATCCTTGCAATCCTAGAAGGCTGAAGGCAAATTCCAGGTCTTAATTTGGACTTGCGTTTCCAAACCCTTATGAAACAGACAAAGAGCCAATTTGCAAAGGCATCTGGTTCCCCTGACAGCATAGACTTGCCCTCCTCCCTGTCGCCCTCTGTCTCTCTGTCTCTCTCTCTCCTGCCCCCAGCCCGTCCTCGTCTGTTTATCATAGAATCTTGAAAACAGAATCAAACATGAAAGGAAGAGTGCAGGCTCGAGCTCTTTAAGATTGGCTGGAAATGTGACATCTCTGGAAGCGTTTAGCCTGTCATAGCTGCCTGTGCTCTTCAAAGAGGAGCTGGAGGAATGAATTAATGTTGCTCCTGTAACTAACATCCTTCCTCTTCCTCTCATCCCCCCTCCTTCCCCTCCCCATATTGCCGATTATGATAGCGTGTGTGCGTGTATGGGAAATCTTGAAGAGATCCTTATGAAGGGGTTGAAAGAGGGCACACTTAAAATGACTAATTTAAGTGTAATTGAAATCATAATGCAGTTATGATAAGTACGATAATATGATTTCAAATGAAAGCCTTGTTCTCTCATAAACAATCAGGGAATGACCCAAAGCAGTAGCAGAAAGCATACACCACAATTGAGTTTTTTGTTTTTAAGTTTTTGAAAGGCAATTTACAATTTAAATGACTGCTTTCCATTGTAATGTATTTTAAAATATAAATTTTTTCCATGATTGCACAGCTGAATTTTCAGCCATTACTACAGTTTTAAGTGTCAAATGGTCTATCAGAAATCTTTTTTTTTTTTTTTCAAGAATCTTCAATGAATAAGAAAATCATGTATATATGTATGTATTTATTTTTATTTTTTATTTATTTATTTTTTTTTAAACAAATGATTTGTAACATTATAAATGTCTTTACTGTTTCTTTTTTATAATAATTTGTTTATTATTATTATTATTATTATTATTATTATTATTATTATTATTATTATGAGTTTAAGTTGTTTCTCAAACACATCTATGCGGTTTCTGCAAATAAAATTATGTCATTGAAGGATTATACTAGTAAAATCCTGGATCCTGTTCCTGGATTTTTTGTGGTTTTGGAAAAATAGTTTTTAATCATTAAGCCTATGATTATTTTCACTGACATCAAAACTGGCACAGTGTGTCTTCATACACCAAGTTAGAATAAGCTTCAGAATACACAGTGCATTTTTATTTTTGGGCTTGACAGTCCTTGATCACAAAATGCATTCATTGTATGGAAATAGCTGTGTTTATTCTGCATAACATTATTCAAAATTTCACCTTGTGTGTTCCACATAAAATAGAACATTGAATGGTTTTGGAACAACATGAATATCTTTTCAGCTCAGTTTAGTCTTTTCTGCTAAAATCACAGAATCAACTTTAAAAGTGATAAAAAATGCTTACCTTATGTTTTATTGTTGATGTCAGACAGTGTTGATTTGGGTTCAGCTCTCTCTGAAACTGTATTAATACATTTCATCGCTTGATTTTAAAGTAAACAAGAAATCAAAAGTGTCCTTTTTACTTTCTTAAAGGAGACGTTAACTTCCAGACAGAAAAGTTCCTGATTATGTACTCACCCTCATGTCATCCAAGTTGTTCATGTCTTTCTTTCTTCAGTAGAAAAGAAATCAAGGCTTTTTTAGAAAAAAACATTCCAGGATTTGTCTCTATATAGTGGATTTTAATGGTCCAAATTGCAATTTTAGTGCAGCTTCAAAGGACTCTACACAATTCCAGTCAAAGAATAAGGGTCTTATAACGAAACGATCAATCATTTTCTAAGAAATACAAATTTATATACTTTTTAACCACAAATGCTCGTCGTGCACTAGCTTGACTTTATACATTATTTAATCACACGCGTGACGTAGACAAAAGTACCGACCCAGTGTTTACAAAGTGAACGTGCAAAGAAAGTCAAACACCATGTCGGACAATTTTGAAGTTGGAAGAGAAAATGAGATACCCTACCTTTTTTAATCAAAAAGAGGCTTCTTCAACGACTTCTGCTTCTTCAACTTTTTTGACTTCTTCCACTTTTTCTTTGACTTTTGCTTCTTCCACTTTTTCGACTTTTTCTTAAACTTCTGCGTCTTTGACTTTTTTTCAACTTCTGCTTCTTTGACTTCGGCTTCTTTGATTTTTTTCTTCGACTTCTGCTTCTTCCACTTCGGCTTCTTCGACTCTTTCTTGGACTTCTGCTTCTTCGACTTTTTCTTCAACTTCTGCTTTTTCAACTTTATCGACTTTTTCTTCAACTTCTGCTTCTTCGTCTTTCTTTATTCGACTTTTTCTTTGACTTCTTCGGCTTTTCAATTGACTTCTGCTTCTTTGACATCTTTGGCTTTTGGCTTTTTCTTCGGCTTCTTCAACTTTTTCTTTGACTCCGGCTTCATTGGCGACTTTGACTTCTTCGACTCTTTCTTCGACTTCTGCTTCTTCGGCTTCTTCGACTTTTTCTTCACATTCTGCTTCTTTGACTCTTTCATCGACTTTTTCTTCAACTTCTGCTTCTTTGACTCTTTCTTCGACTTCTGCTTATTCAACTTTTTCTTCAACTTCTGTTTCTTCGCCTTTTTCTTTGACTTCTGCTTCTTTGACTTCTTCGACTTTTTCTAAGACTTCTGCTTCTTTGACTTTTTCTTTGACTTTTGCTTCTTCAACTTTTTCTTCAACTTCTGCTTCTTTGACTTTGACTTTTTCTTTGAGTTCTGCGTCTTCAACTTCATCGACTTTTTCTTCAATTCTGCTTCTTCGTCTTTTTCTTCGACTTTTTCTTTGACTTCTTCGGCTTTTCCATTGACTTCTGCTTCTTTGACATCTTTTTGGCTTTTCCTTCGGCTTCTTCGACTTTTTCTTCGACTCCGGCTTCATTGGCGACTTTGACTTCTTCGACTCTTTCTTCGACTTCTGCTTCTTCTGCTTCTTCGACTCTTTCTTCGACTTCTGCTTATTCAACTTTTTCTTCAACTTCTGCTTCTTCAACTTTTTCTTTGACTTATGCTTCTTTGGCTTCTTTGACTTTTTCTAGGACTTCTGCTTCTTCGACTCTTTCTCCGACTTCTGCTTCTTCAACTTTTTCTTTGACTTCTGCTTCTTTGACTTTTGCTTCTTCAACTTTTTCTTCAGCTTCTGCTTCTTTGACTTCTGCTTATTTGACTTCAACTTTTTTTTGACTTCTGCTTCTTCCACTTCTTCGACTTCGGCTTCTTCAACGTCTTTAACTTTTTCTATTTCTGCTTCTTCTGTTTTATTTTTTGCCTTCAACTTTTTCATTGACTTCTGCTTCTTCAGCTTCTTCGACTTTAGCTTCTTTGATTTTTCCTTCGACTTTGGCTTCTTCAACGACTTACTTTTTCGACTTCAACTTTTTCTTCAACTTTTTCTTCGACTTTTTCTTTGAAACTGCAGTTGGCTCCCATCGAAGTCCACCATATGAAGAAAACCCCTGGAATGCTTTCCTCAAAAAAAAAAAACTTAATTTCTTAGCGACTGAAGAAAGAAACACATGAACATCTTGGATGACATGGGAATGAGTAAATTATCAGAAAATTTTCATTCTGCAAGTGAACTTCTCCTTTAATGCACCTTTATTAGTGAATAACATTTTGGAACATGTTAATCCAAATGAAAAACGTTATTCTCCATAATCTGTAATCAAAACATTATAACCCACTCTTCCTTTTTCTGTCACTTAGGTGACATGGGCTTTTGAATAACAGGCTTTTATAAAATAAAATGCTAAATAAACAGCTTTTGAGTAATGATAATAGCCAAATACGTCTTGTGTTTAGCAAACTTGCATTCTGCCCAGCTATATTCTGGTATGTAAAGTCTAATGTTATGTAATCAATTCGCAGTGGATAAAATCAAATCCTTCCCTCCATTTATTCTCATTGAATATCATGTTTCATTCTGAAGAACATCGAATGACAGTGAAATGGGTTGGAAAAAAAAGTGTTGACTTTAAAGACATTTTTGCTGACATTTTGTAAAATCTAAGCAATGAATTATAGCCAGTTGAGAGCAGTGTGTTAGTGGCATTTGACCACTCACAGCTGGCCCTAGTTCTCTATCTCTGTCATTCTCTGAGCCAATCAAACAGGGCGGTCAGCGGCCCTCCTGCCAGCAGCCCAGGGAGGAACAGGATCAAGAAGCGGGAGAGTCTGCCTCCCAACTTCACTGAACCCAAGGGTCAAGAGGAGTTTATTACACCCGAACCAGGAGATTCAGAGTCCCTCATCTGCAGACAAATGCAGACCCACCCACTTACATGCACTATTGAACACTCAGACCCATGCAAACACACTCTCATACAAAGTGGTCCACAAAGGAAAGAATTCTGTTTGCTCACGGCACTCATCCATGTAAAAGCACCATCTCGACGGCAAAGCAGACCGTCTGTGTGTTTCTCAGCACGTCCAGTCAAACACTAACACACACACATGCACCAACAGACCCCTTACCGCCACAAAGAGAAGTGGCACGACACTTTCCTTTTCACCACAGCATGCCGACTCTCCAGCCTCCCTCCCTTTCCACCTTTGTATCAGTTGAGCAGCATATGGTTACTGCCATCTGATTCCACAGCTGAAAGTGCCTTTCACTTAAGAACAGTTCAGAAAAAGGTCAGACTTCTGCAAACAGAAATATCACGCTGGAGAGACGCTTTCTCGCTCGCTCTCATTCTTCGGTGATGGGAGACAGAAAAAAAGACAAAAGCATGAAGAAGATGAAGTTACATCTGCTTAGACAGGACGGGGATCATGGCACACTAAGAATTTAATGGGAAAATGGGCTGTTTTGGCAAAAACTGGTGCATTCTGAATCTTAGTGATGCATTTCAGATGCAACCATTTCTGAAAGCTCCATGAGTTATTTGTCCTAGGTATTAATGAATTCAATTATTAGCTCAATTTTAGACTCTTTTCTATTTATTGCAAATTACTTTAAGACTGTTTGACCCAATCAGCATCTGTTTTGATTGATTTGTGCTGTTGTCGGCCTGTGTTTTATCTAAGACTTCACGAGCATGTGTTTGGCTCACAGAGTCCTGGCTGCACCGGGCTATCTAGTCTCTCAGGTCCCCATTGTGTCACGGTGGTAAATGATTAATGTCAACTGTTCCTCCTCTGACCTTGTTGGTTAAAGACTTGTACCTGACAACTCTCAACCCTTGGAAGAGAAATGCCTCATCAGTCAGAGAAACTCTCCTGCTCCAAATAAAAAAACAGTTTGCTTTATAAGACCACCTGTTTGTAAGATTTGCAAAGTTAATGTTAAGATCATTAAATCAGTTTACATAAATAATATTAGGTATTACCAGGAGTGCACGTAAGTGGTGCACAGGTGCGCATGCGTAAAATAAAAAATGCGCTGGGTAGGGTAAATAAGTTTAGACCGTACCATTTGCGTACCATATGGCTCAACTGTTAATGCACAATCACCGTTTTAAAACGACTAACTGTAATACTGTATAAGATTTCTATTCGAACTGAAAGCATAAATATAGACAGAGCAAAACACAAAACTGAAACATTTCATTCACTGACTCGCTTCACTCCACAGCGCTAAAACCGGCAGCCCATCTACTTACTTGTCAGCAACCCGTCAAAATAAAAGCTTGCTGATTTTAGGTTTGAAATTGTAAAAAAATCATTAAACACAGGGGCGGATCTACCGGGGTGGCACTTGGTGGCAACTGCCACCCTAAGAAAAAGCTGTGCCCCAGAATGATCACAGAAAAAAATATAAATGTAAGCAGTGTTTCATGTGCTACTTTTCAGCCGCAGCGATGACAACGTAAAGGAAAATAATATGTCTTTCAATAAAATGTGCACGCTGGTTGCACGCGCACGCAGCGCACCCAGTGTATTCGACTTCATTAACAAATGACTCTTATGAACCGGTTCTTTTTGAGTCAAAAACACAAAGCGCGGCCCAGTTCACTAACGAATTGTTTTACATTGTTCGTGAATCAGATAATTACTGCTTCTCGGCCAACTCCTCTGAAGTCCTCTGAGAAATCTAATCCTGTCCGGATATGTCTGAGATTTATCGCGTAATTGTTTGGTGATCCGATTCTCTGACCGCTCGCTCCACTTTCATCATGGATGTAGGCCTTTTTTGCCGTATCCGACGAAACAATAATAGCATGAAATCAATAAGAAGATACCGATCACGGAAACTAATAGCAGAGTTAGGTAAGCATCTGGTCATATTGCAGTTTTCTCTATTGTTAACAAAATATGTAACTGATTTTAGTTCATCTTCCCAAACCATTTATTCAGTGCT
>JAHKKF010526083.1:0-10309 GCA_019740295.1 Labeo calbasu
AACCAATCTCATAGCTTCATAAAATTAAGGTTGAACCACTGATGTCACGTGGACTTTTTTAATGATGTCTTTACTAACTTTCTGGGCCTTAAACACGTCTGTTGCATTGCTGTCTATGCAGAAAGCTTTCAGATTTCATCAAAAATATCTTCATTTGTGTGTTCTGAAGATGAACAAAGGTCTTACGGGTTTGAAACGACATGAGGGTCAGTAATTAATGACAGTCTCCAAAGTATATAACAAACTTATGAAAAAATAATATAAAAAGCAATAATTTTGCCAAATGTATGTTCATATGCAAACAACCTTTTGATCAATTAAAGAAAAGATCACGCTTATAAAAAAAAACGTAAATGGTAACACTTTACAATTAGGTTTAATTTGATAATGTTAGTTAACTTGAGCTAACAATAAGCAATACTTATACAACATTTATTAATCTTCATTTCAATATAATACATTTTTAAAATCCGTGTGTGAACTAACCTGAACTGTATTTTTATTAACTAACATTAACAAAGATTAATAAATGGTGTAAAAAAAGATACTGCACATTAGTTGATGTTAATGGATTAACTAATATTTACCAATAAGATCTTCTTGTAAAGTATACAGATGCTAGAGCTATATCATCAAATGGTAATACTTTCATATATACCATGGTACTGATTATTAAGTACCAATGCACTTCATTCTATGGGTCTTAGTAATTCTGTCCTATGATTTTATATAGCTCTGAGAACCATACCTATTTAAGTCCAGTTTATGTTATTTAAATATTTTTGCTAATAAAATATTACAAAATATTTGTTTTCAGGTGGTGGTGATGATGGATTTAAATATTATAATTAAATATTATAATAAAAACATTAATATTGCTTGCACTATGCTTAGCACAGTGTGTGGAGTTATTAAAAGAAACGTTGTATATAACGTTTATTTATTATATATAAATTAATCCTAGATTAATCCTGCTGGAATTGCTGTGTGCTTCTAGCATCATTCCCGCCTGTCAGTAGCTACAGCTATGGTGCATGTCCAATAAACTATGATTTCACATGTCCAAAAAGTTCTGGTTCTTTTTCGTTGGTGAAATTATATCAATAAATAACACTTTTTTTGTAGTGATGTGATATTTGCCTAAAGCAACATTTTATTCCTAACTAAAGCATTCGAGCATTGCATTTAATCAATATTTATTTAGCAGCACAAAGCGCTGTTGTTCTTTCTGCCCAGATGTGCTGTGATCCTGTCACTGCCTTTAATGTACGCTAGTGTAGGTCACGTGACAGTGCGGCTGCTGTGTTCTCGTCTTTGAGCAGCTAACACTCCGCGTCCTGTACAGCCGCAATCAAAACCGACGATTAAACCTCTCAGGCCTGGAGACAGGTAAGGATGGGGTTATCCCATACAGTGTGACTTTCAGGAAAAACGTTTATTTTATTAATTTGTCACTTACATTAGTAGTTAGCAGGCAGCTAGCTGTGTATTATGATAGCTGGTTAGCAAAGGTTACTAAAAACGCTTAATTTTATTAAAACATGTTTATGTTTTAAATGTTAGATGTCATCGGGCACAATCGCTGGACGTTCTTAAATTTTTTCGAGGGAAACTAAGTATTTGCATTTCAGAAAACCTGTTTACATGTCTTACCAAACAGCTAGCATGCTATTGAGCATCCAATTCATTGAGCTTCCTCGCACAGTAATGCATCCTGTGTTTATCTCATTGTGTTCTTCAGGTCTGTATGTGTTTACGTGCGTTAAATGTAGTGTCTTTTTTGCAGGCTAATATCCGAGCTTCTTCTGTGGGGCAGACCGGTCTACCTATCCTTATCAAATGGATAATGGGGACTGGGGGAATGGGGTATGTATGTGGAGAAGTTATTGTTACAAAATGTTTATTAGCCGCAGTTGTGTAACTGTAATATGTTTTTAAGTAGAACAAAATAATTAAGACAAATTTTGGCTTGAAAAAATATTTATATAGTTCATTATGTTTAATAAACTGGACCAAGGTGAAGAATACTTAAAATACAATTTTTAATACAGTTGCTGTTTTCCTTAACTGATCAGACTTAAAGCCCATTTACACCAAGAATAATAACTGTGAATATTGTTGTCTGCCAAGCTCTTTAATGTCAGTGGATTCTGATCTGGATACTCACTGTCAATTTTTTTTTGTTTGTTTGTTTTATTGTTCATCAGCTAGAAAAAAATAGTTCTGAAAGTGATTCCAATGATATTGTTCCTCTGTGTTTATAGCTATGGTGTGTATTTCCTTATTCTCATACGCTTATGATTATTAAAGACAGCGGCTATGTACACTAAGTGCAAAGAGTGATAGATGCTATTTACACTAACAGTCGACTGATATGTTTTTTTCAGGACCGAAACCAATTATTACAGATCAAGTATACTGATAGCCAATATGTCTGTGTAAAAATAAAAAATCATGTCAAAATTAAGAATAATAAGGGCTCTGACAAAAACTCGTTTTAAATGCTTTTAAATTATTTTATCGGTTTTCATTTTCGAATCGGTTTTGAAAATTGGTATTGTAGTACATTATAAAACAGTGTGCAGTAATAATGTATTGAG
Source organism: Labeo calbasu (assembly GCA_019740295.1). Lineage (NCBI taxonomy): Eukaryota > Metazoa > Chordata > Actinopteri > Cypriniformes > Cyprinidae > Labeo > Labeo calbasu. Next base: position 2,601 of record JAHKKF010526083.1, read on the forward strand.
TGTAAATTATCATTTTTATTCAAATTATTAAATGAATGCTGCCTTATTTGGGACAATAAAGCCCTCTGTACACCTACACCTAACCCTAAACGATAAACACCTGTGAGGCACTTTATTTTCCACTTCTCGATTATTTCCATTATTTTATTGACCGTAAATGCCTTCCTGGTCTGATATGCGATGTGAAAAGTAAGGAGAATGAGTTTGGCAAAAGGCGGATTCGAACTCGAGTCGATTGCGTCAAAAAGTCTCTGCTACGCACTTTATCGCCTACACCACTGGAGCTGTTATTTAGCAGCCATTATTTGTAATGTTGACTAACCCAACCACAAGTTGGTGGGCGTCGTTAGTGTAAATAGTCTCTGCCAACAAGGTGGACTATTTGCACTTAGTGTAAATAGACACTCGGATTATTAAATCCGCATAGTTATAGCTATCGTTCTTGGTGTGAGTGGGCTTTTGCGGTCTTCTTGTACTCGATGATGAACAATCCCATTGCTTGTCAGTGAAAAACTTCTAAATGTAAATCTTTCAAACTACATCCACATCCACACATTTCAAACTCGGCACAGAATCTGATCAACTGGAGGTATCAAAGGTTTCCCCATAACTGACATTCAAATGGGTTCAAATTTTCATAGATAGGTGGGCTATTTGTCTGTCTGTCTTGGTTTGTCTAACTGTAACGTCTGTGTAACCTTATTATAATCTTGTGTTAGTGTTCTTGCATTAGTGTTTTAAACATTAATGCAAAATGTCAAGCCAACATGCTTAACAAACCTTCCTTTTTTAATATCAGCTCAGAATCCTGTAGGCAGTATGATTCAGATTCCAACATATGAATTAAGGGTGTATTCACACTTGTCATGTTTGGTGCGATTAAAACGAACTCTTCTGTTAGTGCGGTTCATTTGAGTAAGTGTGAACGCTGCCATCCAAACCCTGGTGCTCATCAAACAACGGACCAAGACCGCTAAAAAGATGGGTCTCAGTCCGCTTCCAAATGAACTTTGGTGCGGTTTGAATAAAATATGAATGCAATATGGACCAAATACTTATAAACTACTCGACATGATTTCACGAAGGGAACAAGCTGTGTATCCAAAACAAAATGAGCAGAGGACAAACAAGGAGGTAAAGTGCTTTTTATGAGCTCTTTTTGAGTTCACAAGTGGTGAAAATAGAATCATATACATGCAACAATGACCGCGCTTTGTCCAGTAGACGGCATTAGGCGAGTTCCGGTACAAAATATACGTCATTCAACCTGACCAATCAGGTTGTGATCGTATCACTATGCCTTTAGGTTCGGTATCTTTAGGTTCGCTGTCAAAAATGCCAGTGTGAACGCTAAACGGACCAGGACCAAATGTATCATTTTCCTTTTCGATCCAGACCAAATAAACCAAACAAACTGAACTACAAGTGTGAACACACCCTAAAAGAATTTGAACCTTTCCAGAAAAATTTTCCCAAACATTTTAGCTCTCAACAGCAAAAATTTGAATTTTTCCAAAATTGTTTCAGTTTCGGCCAAACAGTGACATTAAATTAGTGCTTCTCCGGTGACAGATTGTCCACATTAAAATTCCCAATTAACCTATTATGTGTGATAAAATGCAATAAATGATTAAAAAAAATTCCTGATCATTTACTTACTCCCATGTCATCCAAGATGTTCATGTCTTTCTTTCTTCAGTCAAAAAGAAAGTAAGGTTTTTGAGTAAAACATTCCAGGATTTTTCTCCATATAGTGGACTTCAATGGGGATCAACGGGTTGAAGGTCTAAATTGCGGTTTCATTGCAGCTTCAAAAGGCTCTACACGATCCCAGCCGAGAAATAAGGGTCTTAACGAAACCATGTCGGCGCTGATAGCCTTGTGGGCAGTGCGCCGACATGCAGCACCGTTGTGCTACGGGTGTCCCGAGTTTGAAGCCCGACCCAAGGACCTTTCCCGCCCCTATCTCTCTCCCACTTCACTTCACTAAACACTGGGACGGTACTTCCGCCTACATCACATATGCGTGATTACTTAATTTGTGACGTCGAGCTAGTGCAAGACGAGCATTTGTGGTTAAAAAAATATGACTGTTTCGCTAGAAAAGACCCTTTTTCCTTGGCTGGGATCGTGTAGAGCCCTTTGAACCTCCAACCCATTGATCCCCATTGAAGTCCACTATATGGTGAAAAGAAAAATGTTTTCCTCAAAAACCTTCATTTCTTTTTGACTGAAGAAAGACAGACATGAACATCTTGGATGACATAGGGTGAGTAAATGATCAGGAAACTTTTATTCTGGAAGTGAACAAACCCTTTAATGATTCTCTGCCTTTGTCCATCTCTTGTAGTTGACTCACCCAGTCACCTTAAATGTTGGAGGTCACCTCTACACAACCTCCATCTCCACTCTTCAACGTTACCCAGACTCCATGCTGGGCGCCATGTTCCGTGGCGACTTCCCCACCACGCGGGACGCTCAGGGAAACTACTTCATCGATCGGGACGGGACGCTTTTCCGCTACATATTAAACTTCCTGCGCACATCGGAGCTCACGCTTCCTGTTGACTTCATGGAAATGGACCTTCTGCGTAAAGAAGCAGACTTCTATCAGATCGAACCTTTAATTCAATGCCTCAATGACCCAAAGCCTCTGTACCCGCTGGACACCTTTGAGCAGGTGGTAGAGTTGTCCAGCACCCGCAAGCTGTCTAAATACTCAAACCCAGTAGCGGTTATCATCACGCAACTAACCATAACCACCAAGGTCCACTCGCTGCTGGAGGGAATATCCAACAACTTCACTAAGTGGAACAAACACATGATGGACACCAGAGACTGTCAGGTGTCCTTCACCTTCGGACCATGTGACCACCATCAAGAGGTGTCTCTAAGGGTCCACCTTATGGACTACATCACCAAACAGGGATTCACAATCCGAAACACACGGGTGCACCACATGAGCGAGCGTGCCAATGAGAACACAGTGGAACACCACTGGACTTTCTGCCGGCTAGCGTATAAAGTAGAAGATTGATCAGTTTATAAATGTGCTACCAAATGTGGTTGCTGCTGTTTTCAATCTGTAGAAATTCCATTGTCAGTTGAGACCAAGTGGAGGAAAAAGGGAATGAAATGTAAAGGATCATATCATACAATGCAGAAAATTTTGCAAAAGCATTCAAATAATATATGATACAAACGCATTTGCAATACATATTCAGATAATACTCAAGCATCTTTCAGTAATCTATGAACACCTTGACCACAAAACAGATTCACAAGAAAATGTTTCAGGTATTCATTCATTCCATCTGATCTGAAATCTGTCAAACATTGTGCACTATGTGCAGCATCAAGATGTTGGAGTGCATGTATTTCTAACACATTCTTAAGTATTAAATGTCCACATGCTGTAAATGGAAAAAAATTTGACTGATTTGTCCGTCAGTTTCATTTTAGAAAAGCATCAATATGAGCCAGTTGTCTTATTTTATTATTCACTGTAAATAATCCACCGCTAAATAATAGAGGCCCATTTCAAAGGTAAATTTTGTAAATCTTAAAGAGACAGTTTACTCAAAATTGAAATTTCTGACATAATGTTACCCTCAGGTTTCTCCAAACCTGTTTTAGTTTCTGTCTTCTGTTGAACACAACACATTATAAGATTTTGAAGAAAGTTGGTAACCAAACAGTTTCTGGTAACCACTTACTTTCATTGTACTATCTATCTATCTATCTATCTATCTATCTGTCTATGTCTCCCTCTCTGTAAATATATATAACTTAAATTATATACTTTTAGCAGTGAGCGAAAACCCCAAGCAATGATGAGTAGTCCCTGTATGTAAGGGACTTGGTAGAGTCCTGCCAGCAGACCTATTAGAACCAGTGTTGCCAAATCTGTGGTTTTCCTGCAGAAAACACTGTTGCCACAGGTTGTTTTCCATGTCTGCAGGTTTAAGCGACCCCAATCCACCTTATTTTTCAATGCAGAAGTAAGCTGTTTTCTGGTAATGTGTTCGACTTCTGGTTCATAAGCCACGGTATGGAAATAACGAGAATAATAATGAAGTGCAATAAATGGTAAAACTGTGCACTACAAACCATTGTGTTCATAATTAAGATAATATGTTAAAATAATATAACACACCCATTTGCAATATCAAGGAAAACGAGCAGTTTTGTACAGCTAAAAACAGCTGGAAACGATTGAGACCGGAAGCCAGACACATTGAATTTAAATAAGGTGGATAACATAATATTTACCAAATGGAATGCAAATTTTACCAAAGAAATCCCGCAAAGGAACGCGTATTCTACACCCGGGAACGCGATTTTTTTTAGTATCAACTGCGCGGGTTTTGTTGTGAAAACCTGGCAACCCTGATTGGAACGAACTATCCATGACGCTTACGCCGCCATGTTTTCCTCCGCTGTCAAAGCAGCGGTAGCATGCGTTAAGACAGTGCAAGATCAGTGTTGAAGGACAACTGTTCGTATATTGTATTCATAGCAGTTAAAACGAATTCTTCATAAGCGCATATTATTGTGCTGTGCTTTAGAAGGGTCTTACCGTTGACTGTGTTTTGAAAGAAAAAATGTTTAGAAAAAGTCAGAACCTAAAGTATATACTAAGTCTTGTACCTGGAAAAAGACGTTTTGGGACGTACAGATTTTTGCCTGTGTTTTTCTGTATCGGGGGCGTCATGGAGTGGATCATGATTAACGTGAGAATAGGACAAGAAACGTTTTGTAAGTATCCAAAGTCAAATCTTGTGCATACACACACGCCCCTCTCTTTAAAGCATTTCTGTGCATCACTCTGCGTTCTATTTGCGCAGAGCTGTGCTTTTTTCCACCGCGGTGATGAATTTACTGAAGTCTTTGAAAACATAATATTTTCAGTGTGTCATTAATCTTAATTACGTAGTCGTACTGCTTAATTCACTTTATGCTTGGGTAATGTTGCTTAATCAATTTTTAGTTAAGATAAACGCATTGTACTTGAATACATTTATGTAGGTCTATAAGAATTCGCTTTTAATTATGTATTGGATATGGTTATGGACAAGTAATAACATTATTTTCTGGCTTCTCAGATGATGTCTACAGAAGAAAACAATCGGAGAGGGAATACCAGCACAAGATTGAGGAGGGCTTGATTGTGCTTACAGAGTCTGAAGCCAAATGAGCTCATCGTAATACACTGGAAATAAATGATCGTTATGATGAAGAGACTGAAACCAGAACCGTTTTGAGACTTTTGCACATTAACACGCTTTTGATATCATTTAAAAATGGAGATATTATTATACATCAACTGTAGGGCAGCTGTGACATGGACTGCGTAATTATGAGGACAAATGAGGTGCTGGAGATTGTGAGTGTTTGTTTCTGTAAGGAAGGTGTAACTTTTTGTATTGTCTAAAAGATAAAGATGGTTATTTCTGCAATAATAATGATCTGTCTGTTCTGTGGTTCTAAATAATGCACTTTGAAAGCTTATACAAAGTAAATATATATATATATATGATTCTGTATGACAATGAGATTAACGTCGTTCTCAATAATGAAAATAAGGTGATTTAGCATCTCATTATATTAAGGAAGTTTCATTTATGAAAAAAAAACTTTCTCATGTGTTAATGTCATTAAAATTGGGGGAAAAATCTTGTAATATGGACTTAGAATCCACCTTATTTTTCCTGTAAGAGCAGGTGTGCCATTTGTAAATTTTATGAGTCTGGCTTCTGGTCTCTTCCATATCCATCTATTTTTAGCTGTGCAAAACACCTCGTTTTGCTGCTCGATATTCCAAATTAGTGTATTACCATATATTTTTTTAAGTATTATCTTAATTATGAACACACACTGGTTTGTAATGAAAACAGTTTTACCGTTTACTGCACGTTGTTATTTGCGTTGTTTCCATATAGCCGCTAATGAACCGGAAGTCTCACCCATAGGCTTACTTATGCGTTGATGAATAAGGTGGATAATGAGAAACTTTCATGTATTGATTTTGTTCCTACGACATAATTATGAGAATATATTTATTCTTTACTCATTTTTTTTTAATTGTAGTGATACGTTATGCCCTTTATACACGTTTATGAAGATAAATACGTCAAATACGTCAAGTCCTAAATGAATTTATTTACCAGCATTGGATATCAGTAACAGTCCCACTGAATATCGTTTTCCCATTTTAAGTTTATAGACATTCTCTGCCTCTTGGTTTACTACAGTCTTTTTTGCAATTATTACTTGCAAAAACATTAACAAAATATAACAAAATGATTACATTGTCAATAAAGTCAAGAAAAAGTTGTTATTGTCTGTATATGCTTCTAACAAATGATCTAAATGATCTTAAATGCCTAAAAGCTTGATGCACTCAAAGTCAAAATTCTTTGTTAAGCTGTTAAATCTCTGTGAATGTGCTTTCCAACATCTTAACAGCGGTTGCCAGTTGGACGGCGGCTTAAGGAACATTTTCTTCTTCTCAGTGGATCACTTGTAGTGTCCAATCGGTAGGGCTCTCAGACAGATGAAGCTGTTGGGATGCTGGGCCAACGTTATTGGGTTTCCATCCAGCCGAACCTCCTGCATGTTGTACCTGATGTAGTGCGTGTTATTTCCTTTGCAGAACGTGTCATCCGACAGTGACGTTATGTTGTTGTTCTGAAAATGATTTTAAAAGAGTTGATACATATACTGTATAAAATATATTGAGATTACAATATAGTGTTGAGCATACATGCAGATGAACCACACGCAGGCTTTCCGGCAGCTGCGGGATGGCCTCCAGCCCGTTGTCTCCAAGGTACAGGTATGCCAGCTTGGTGAGTTTCTAATGCAAAAGACAGAAGGCACTCATGAATACCGTAACAACATATTATGTCAGATACTTTCTTTTATTAATTTACCTTGAAAATATTTGCTTTTATTCCCTTTGTTTTAAGTAGATTGTGGTTGACATTGAGAGACACAAGTTTAGTTGGCAGCATTGGCAGTTTGACCAGCTTGTTCTCAGCTAGTGTTAGTTCCTCAAGTTGGTCAAGTTTTGAAAATGCTCCATCTTCAATTTCAGTGATCAGATTGCCACTCAGGTCAATTCTTCTCAGTGTGGCTGTAAAACAACACAATATGGATGTATTTACACATTTGGACATTCTCACTGGGCTGCAACTGAATATGTTTTTTAATAACTTTCTGTCATCATTTAGTCATTCTCATGTTGTTCCAAACCTGTTTGACTTAATTTCTACTATGGAACATTAAAATATGCCTCAGTGTTTTTTTGTCCATGCACTCATAAAAATAAATGTTCCGAAAGGTGGTTTTCGCAGCAATGACGTAGAAGAACCAACAGTTCTTAAAAAGAACAACTTTTTTGGTTTAAAGAACATTTTTCAAATTTGATGAACATTGTTCCAATATCAAGAACCTTTTTATGTATGAAAGATTCCATGAATGTTAAAGATATTTTTAAGAGTATACAATGAATGGTCCAAATTAGGGCTTCCACAGACTACTCGATTAGTCGAATAGACAACTTTAATTCTCTGATGTCGACTAGTTGCTGGTCCTATTCGCTTCCCTGATAGCACACATACATCACAGAGACGTCTATTTGACATCTGCATTTACATCTGGAAGATGTATTTTTTAGAGTGTTTGCTCATCAGATGTCAAATAGA
>JAHKKF010526086.1:0-18286 GCA_019740295.1 Labeo calbasu
CATTTTGTATTCATGAAATTGAAGCACAGAACAATTATAACCAGCACATGCATCAAATAACCTATAGTTATGGTGTGTAATTTCAGAAATGATACACACAAACGTTCTTCTGTTGATATTACCACAACAGCAGCTGACACTGGAGTTTATTTTCCAGTAGTATGGTGTTTCAGTGTGTTTGCAGAATTATCAATCTTGTAAATATGGCTGCAGGGAGTATCCCTGTGTAATATTAATTGATATAGAAAAAAAAAATAGTTGCAAGTCTTAGGAATCTATTAAGATATTACATAATACTCTGACAATGGGGGCGTTATGTCTTCTGAAGCACACTTCTAGACAAACGAAGTGTAGGGAGCTACGTAAGTTGTGTGAATAATACTATTTTTTCTGTAATACTGGATATTTAGTATCACATAAAAACAGCTGTCGAAGCATGCACACATATATATGTATGTACACCATTATTTCAATAATGGAATTAAATTTGACATTAGAATATAAATAAGTAAATGCGTCTGATTGGTTTCTTCAATACCATTAGCCAGTCAGAAATACTTCCTAACCATAGGAATTCCTATGTGGTATTCCTAATCATGTAACCTTAGCTGAAGTGATTTAGAAAACTTCTGTCTTTCCCTCCTCCTCCTCCCCAGCACCACCTGTAGAGATCTGCTATTGGGTCTACTATTTCTTGCAGTGGCCTGTCCATTTGTTTGTTTTGATTAAAGGAGAAGTCCACTTCAGGAACAAAAAATTACAGACAATGTACTCACCCCCTTGTCATCCAAGATCTTCATGTCTTTTTTTCTTCAGTCATAAAGAAATTTGAAATTTTTTGAGTTAAACATTTCTCCATATAATGGACTGGTATGGTGCCTCGATTTTGAACTTCCAAAATGCAGTTTAAATTCGGCTTCAAACGATCCTAAATGCAGTTGTATACGGTCCCAGCCGAGGAAGAAGGGTCTTATCTAGCGTAACGATCGGTTATTTTCATTAAAAAAAAAAAAAAAAAAAAAAATTAAATACTTTTTCATCTTAAACACTCGTCTTGTCTTGCTCTCCCTGAACTCTGTGTATTCTGACTCAAGACAGTTAGGGTATGTCAAAAAACTCTGATCGTATTTTCTCAAATCATTTCAAAATCATCCTACATCGCTGTAGAAGTACCGACCCAATGTGAACATGCAAAGAAGATCAAACACCCTCAACAAAAAAGGTAAAACAGTAATATAAGACGATTTTGAAGTTGAAGGAGAACATGAGGTGGGAATTTTTCAACATACCCTAATTGTAATGAACCGGAAAAAAAAAAAAAAAAAACAGTTCAGTCAGAGTGAGACAAGACAAGCGTTTGACATTAAAAAGTACATAAACTGTATTATTTTTATGAAAATAACCGATTGTTTCGCTAGATAAGACCCTTCTTCCTGCCTGGGATCGTTTACAACCGCATTTGGGATCGTCTGAAGCTGCATTTAAACTGCATTTTGGAAGTTCAAAATTGGGGCACCATATCAGTCCATTATATGGAGAAAAAACAATTTCTTTACGGCTGAAGAAAGAAACACATGATCATCTTGGATGACAAGGGGTGAGTACATTATCTGTAAATTTTTGTTCTGGAAGTGGACTTCTCCTTTAAGCTAAACAAATTCTTGTATTTGCTCAGCAGCATGTACCAAATTTCATAAGGCTGGGTAAAAAAAAATATTGATTTCTCGATTTTAATTGGTTCTCATTTTTATACAAAATTATATGGATTCTTAAAGATCAAGAATCGAGTAGTCTAGCCTGTTTTCATTTAATGAACGGAACATTGTAGCGCACCTCCCATTCAATAAATCACGATAAGCTTTGTGCTTTGTTACTTTTGATATGAAACAAAGTCTCAGATTTCAAATTCTGTCGATTTTTTTTAATTTAAACAATAAATGCCGTTTTGGTGCTGTTTAACGTGGAGTGACAGATCGCTGTAGCACTCTAGTTCAAGCGAAGCGGCAGCACGAAGTGCATGTGAACTGAACGTCTCGTCTGCTTTAATAAAGCATGAAATAAACACAAATGAGCATAATTTTTTTCCTTGCGACAATTTGCCATGTAGTGTACCTAATATATATCCAGCGAAATCAATATTGAATTGAATCAAATCAAAATCAGGATTGAATCGCAAGGTTGTGAAAAGAAATCAAGTCGAATCGTCAAATTTGTATCAATACCCAGCCCTAATATCTTGTATGCCAAAATTAAGCTTATGTACATTACCTGCCCCGTGCCAGTAAATGCCAGTTGGTGATTGATTGAACTGCATTTTTTTTAACTAAATGTAAAACAAATGTATTTTCTCATCAGCACAAGCCGAAGACACAAAATTTCTTGGTCCACGCTGGAAAAAGGAACCAGAAGACCTGATACTGCCCATCCATTCTCCTGAGCAGGAGGCCGTTTTAACCTGTGAGGCATCAGGAGTCCCTTCCCCTCAGTACAGGTATGAGCCTGCTCTAGTGTTCTATGCTAGCAATTTATGCATGCTTTCATTGCTATTACAAACCATTTAAGCAGTTGGTTTTGGCAAATTGGCAGCTTATTCCCGTAAGGATCAACTTGAAAAGTAATGCACTGATTGCTATTGATTTTCCAGGTGAGAGGCAATTTATTTGTCCTTCGTGTTTGCCGTTGCTAAATACAGTAAACCACTGTATTTCCAACAGCCTATCCCAGTAGCATCCTGCTGTGACCCATTTTCCATTTGCTTTCCAGAGTTTCACCAGTGTCAATTTTAAATGTGCGTCAACTCCTTTACCAAAGACTAATCTAAGAAAAAAAAAAAAAAAACAGCAATTTAGCCTACTTACGGAGATATGTTCAAGATTCATTACTTCTTTGGTGTGTACACATCTCAGCAAGAGCTTTAGGAATTAGCAAGCCAAATTTATCTTTTTGAGAGTGCAATGCATGCTACTGTAAGGACGGAAATTGGCTTTGAAAATGGGAGGGGTCTAAATGACTAATTTGCGCTAGAGATTCTAAGATACTGTCCCGCATATTCCCTGGTGAGGCGTCTGCTCTGAAAATAGCAGTGTGCTCTAGCTCTGTGGTATATTGTGTTTCATAGCTTGGGTCAGCATCATGTAAATGCTCAGGCAAGCACAAGGGAGGGAAGTAATAACCTTGTGAGTGACATTCGATTTAAACGCTTACATTTCCTTTTAGTGCGTCTTTGTGGAAAACACAGATTTAACTCAACATTACGAGAGTATCGATGTGCAGGAAGAAGAAGAGCACTGTGACAGCTGATGTCATGATACTACGTTTACTTTTGCACAGATGATACAAAGGTTGAATAAGTTTGACTTTTGACCCAGCTCTTAGTTTATTTATGCAGATATGTAACCATAAATAAACTCTGCGGAAAGGAAATGAAGTGGCTTATGCATATATTCAACAACATGCAAAATAGTCATTTCCAGCTCTGTCACACTGAAATACACTGCACTTCCTTTAATTATTTAATTTCTTTCTCACAGACATTAGGTGTATTTGGTTTTGGATTGTCATGAAATTCATTTTTCCCGAACCAACTGGCTGTGTTATTGCTTTTAAACATTTAGTATTTTAGCCATTTCCTTTTGCACAGTAAAAAACAGAAAAGAGTCTAGCAACCAGTGTTGGGAGCGAACAGTGGCGCTACTAACCACATTAGTCATTAGCGTGTCAGTACAGTTCAGTTGTTTAAAAATAAAATCCTTTCTGGTAACAAACTACTTTTTCCAATAAGTAACAGTGTATACCAAACAGACCCTTTCTGGTGGAAAATTTTCTGATAGCAAATCAGTTATTGGTTCATTTATCTCATATAAAGTGTTGAAAAGAATTCATTCTAATGAAACAGTTTGTTTATACACTTATTTTACATGAACCAGAAAGTCTTCATTTTAATTCCTAATTCATTCTAACATGAAACACGAAAATATATATATATGTATATATGTATGTATGTACTGTATATATATATAATTCTGTTTTTTTATTTCAGAATTATTTTTTCATTTTTAATTTTATTCAGTGCTATCTTCTTGACTTTCGACATATAACTTTTTAGTTCTGCTTAGGTTAAATATGTTTGTTGTTGTCATCATAATTTAGATTTTTTTAATTGAAAAAATAAAAATAAACTAGTAGTTTTTGAGGAAAACATTCCAGGATTTTTCTCCATATAGTGGACTTCAGTGGTGCCCAGTGGGTTGAAGGTCTAAATTGCAGTTTCAATGCAGCTTCAAAGGGCTTTACACAATCCCAGCCGAGGAATAAGGGTCATGTCTAGTGAAACGATCTGTCAATTTTTTAAAAAAAAATTAACATTTCTATACTTTTTACCACAAATGCTCATCTCGCACTAGCTCTGCCATGCGTCCGTAACTTCATGCATTACATAATCACGTTGGAAAAGTCACATGTGTTTTTTTTTTTTTTTGTCTGTGCACTTGGGTTCAAAAAGATAGAGTAGGGTGAAAATCTCATTTTTTCCTCTAACTTCAAAATCGTCCAACAGTCGAGCTAGTGCAAGATAAGCATTTGTGGTTAAAAAGTCTATAAATTTGTATTTCATTTAGAAAATGACAGATGGTTTCACTAGATAAGACCCTTATTCCTCAGCTGAGATCTTGTAGAGTTCTTTGAAGCTGCACTGAAACTGCAATTTGGACCTACAACCCATTTCTGAAGGACAAAAATAATCAGGAAATTTTTCTTCTGATTATTTAACTCTTCAATTAAATTTACTATATTGATAATTTGTACAGTTTTAGAGTAGCATCTCCAACACTCGTACCAGCTGTGTTTTGTCTTGCTTTGAAGTTCACCATAGATTTAATCTCAGGATTCTGGTGACATTTTCTCTTTGTGTGTTTGATAAAACCTATACCCATCATTCAATGAACTTTACAACAATACATCCAGACACTGATAAAATCGGTGACACTCTAAAGATAATTTCTTGAACTGAGAAAGAGACATTTGCTGAAAGTAAATTCTTCATGGCTTGTCTTATAAGATCTAATCTGGTCAAGAGGCACCCGAAAGGTTCAGTCCACCCCAGCAGTCATTTCAAGAGTGTTAGAAAAGAACAGTTGAGCCAGCTAATGTTGACTGAAGGGTGGCCAATTCTGCTGCAAACAGTAAGAGGAGGAAGAGTCTCCAAAGAACATCCAGTTACTTTCTTTGTCAAGAGAAATTGTCAGTGTTCCAGCAGAGTCTGGTGGTATTTCGGCGTCTGCAGGGGCCGATGTGAACTTTGAGAACGTAACACGCCAGGCTATTTTGCATCTTGGTTTCAGATTCCATAGAAAAGTAACTCGGAGCTGAGTCAGAAAAGAGCACTTGGCTGGCTTCTCTCTCTCAAAAAAAAAAAAAAAAAGCTTTTTTGAAAAAAAGTTGCTGTATTTTATTACATTTAAAGGATTATATAAAAATCAATACATGCATATCGAATACATATTTAATAGAAATAATAAACAATTTATAACACAAAATTCATATACACTTCCATGCAAAAAAATTTCGTTTTTGCTCACCAATGCTGCATTTATTTTAAATATAGTAATATTTTGCACTGTTATTACAATTTAAAATAACTGTTTTCTATTTTAATATATTCCTGTATTCCTCTAAGTTAAATTTTCTTTAGTCTTAAGTATTAGAAATCAATTTAATACACTGATTTGGTGCACAAGAAACATTTCTTACTATCATCAGTGCTGCTTAATAATTTTGTGGACAACTTATTTTTCAAGAATTTTTTTTTTTTTTGACGAATAGTATATTTAGAAATTTATGTAACTGAAAATTCTGAAGGCAAATCAAATTTTTGAATGGTAGTATGTACATTTATTGATGTACGTTAAACATACCAGTTAACATTTTCTGACTGTATCCTTAACTAGACCTCAACTGACTTCTACTGCTTCTAATAAAAATGTTTGTTTTCCTTAGCTTATTTGTTTTTTGTTCATCAGGTTCTTAATAATTTATTTCTTGAAATATCTGAAGGCCAACAAGTTTTCTTCTTTTGCCTAAATATCAGAATCACAGTTGTAATAAAAGCAGCCTTTTATAATTAAGCAGACTTCCTCCTTCCCCTAACAGACATTTCTGTGAAAATAGTCTTGATAAACTGTTATAAGGATGTTGATGTGTAGTTTGAAAAGCTTTAATTTCTGTTGGTGTTTCTCTGCTTGTTTTGTCAGCGCTGTTTGAGGTGTTTAGCAGAGTTGTTTGAGGTCCCAATAGTGCTTTTAAAGTAGAAAATTCTCAGTAGAGTTTAAATGTGTCATAGAGGTTTAGTGGCCTGTGTTATGTTGTCCAGCATCTCACTTAAGCAAAGCATTTTAACACATCTACAGAACATGCTGATATGCTTCATGTGACACTCGCACGTAACAGGGCTTCACTCGCTTGGATAATTGGCCTGTGCTTTGAAGAACATTTAGCGCTTAACATGTAAAAGCACCAAGCAAAAGATCTTCAGCATGCCAACATCACAGTGCACTAACAACCCTGACCTTAGCATCTCTCTAGTATTCTGTGGCTTGTTCTTTTTTGGTCCAGTAAAAGCGAAGTTGTATTAATGTGGTAGTGTGGGTCTACAGAGAGGAATAAGGTAGGCTGTGAGGGAATTTGAGGCCACATCACAGCCATGACTCCTACCCACAATGCTTTGTGGGCTCTTGTGGTCAGCAAACACTCGTAGAGCAAGAGTCTACATTATGCATTTATGCATTTAGCAGACTCCTTTATCCAAAGTGACTTACAAAAGAGGAACAAACGCAATTCGTCAAGGAGCCAACAATATTCGTAATGTACAATGGCAGGTTTATTTGACAACTGGATTAGGAAGCAATCTAGAGAAGAGGAGAAATGCGTCGTGATACTCTTATGAACATGCGCCACAGACTAACATAGAAAAGAAGAAATTGTTGAATAAAGTCATTATTTTTGATTTCTTTGCACATGCATTCTCGTAGCTTCATAATATTACGACTGAACCACTACTGTCACATGGACCATTTAGAAAGGAGTAAGTTCACTTCCAGAACCAATGTGTACAGATAATTTACCCACCCCCTTATCATCCAAGATGTTCATGTCTTTCTTTCTTCAGTAGTAACGAAATTATGTTTTTTGAGGAGAGCATTTCAGAAAAGTTTTCCATATAGTGGACTGCTATGGTGCCCGCAAGTTTGAACTTGCAAAATGCATTTTAAAAGCAACTTCAAAGGGCTCTAAACAATCCGAGCCGAGGAAGAAGTGTCTTATCTAGCGAAGCGATTGATTAATTTCTAAAAAAAATGTATATACTTTTTAACATTAAACACTCGTCTTGTCTAGTTCTGCATGAACTCTGTGTATTCTGGTTCATGACAGTTAGGGTATGTCAAAAAACTCCCATCTCGTTTTCTTCTTCAACTTCAAAAACGTCCTACTTCGCTGTTTTACCTTTTTTAAAGAGCGTTTGATCTTCTTTGCATGTTTACTTTGTAAACACTGGGTCGGTACGTCTGCAGCGACGTAGGATGATTTTGAAGTTGGGAATAAAACAAGATCTATATTCCCTAATAGGGATGCAACAATACAGTTAGTCCACAGTTCAATACATGCCTCAGTTTTTAACCACGGTTTTCGGTTCGGTTCGGATATCTTGCCACTTCAGTGTGTTTTTTTTTTTTTGCAACAAATTAACAAAATGCTCCCATAAACCTATGTACTCTGGAAAAAGCGTGGCTTAGTATATGTCTGCTTAATTTTCTTTTGAGAGAGGTATTATTTTTTCGATTTTTACACAAAATAGAATGGGTTTCATTCATACTGGACGCCAGTTATTTCAACCACTCGACTGATGTTGTCAATTAAAAACAAGGTATAATGTTGTTTTCATAACTCTTCTGTTGGACAACAGGTTTAGAAAGGCTTATCATTGCATGTCATTAGAATGGAAGATGCTCTGTGTGTGTTGCTTTTTCAAATATAAGCGGGGAAGCGTTTCCTCATTTCAGCATGTGAAATCGCGGGCACACATACAGCAAATTTCGGGAGAAATACTACAAGGAAGTTATTAAAATGCAAAACTGAAAAACTGCAATTCACAAGGGCGTACTGAACCATGGATGTCGCACCGAACGGTTCGATATTATATTGAGAATTGTGACATCCCTATTCCCTAACTGTATTGACCCGGAATGCACAAAGTTCACGCAGAGCTAGACAAGAAGAGTATTTAAGGTTAAAAAATATATAAATTGTACATTTAAAAAAAAAAAAAATAACTGATTGTTTCGCTAGATAAGACCCTTCTTCCTCGACTGGGATTGTTTAGAGCCCTTTGAAGCTGCATTTAAACTGCATTTTGGAAGTTTAAACTCAATGGCACCATAGAAGTCCACTACATGGATAAAAATCCTGAAATGTTTGCCTCAAAAAACATAATTTCTTTACAACTGAAGATGTACTGAAGGATGTCAAGGGGGTGAGTAAATTAGGTGTAAATTTTTGTTATGAAAGTGTTCTTCTCCTTTAAACGATGTCCTTATTACCTTTCTGAGCCTAGAACAGCATTACTGTCTATGCCGGTTCAGACAGCTCTCAGATTTCATCAAAAATATTAGAATTTGTGAGTTGGGAACGACATGAGCTTACGTGACACCTTGCTCATATTATTAAACTTCTTTTACATTTGTTTTAACAACTTGCACACAAGGTTTTTTTTATCAGTTCATGCTTGTCTGCGGAATCAAACCCATAACTTTGGCATTGTTAGTGCCAGTGGCAGAGAAGTTCTGTTTTACTCACTTTAGTTCTTCCTATGCTGTTTTAAATCCTTTAAAAGAGCTCAGAATCTGTTTTCCCAACCTACATTTAACCTGACAGGATTTTCAACCTACCTAGCATGCTTTTGAGATTGTAAGGATTTGAACCCTGGTCCATGGAGCAGGCAGTCATCAGAGACGAGAATGTGAAGGAGAGCTGGTTAAAATGCAGAGATTACACAGAGAAAGTCAGAGGTGCTCTTGTGTCGGCCCTCATTAACTCGGCTCCAGCATGATCTTTGTTGAGCGCAGGTTGCTTTTTCGGTTGTACGAAGCACTGCGGAGCATTCTTTTGGAAAGATAATTGGACCTGACTGTTTTGAGCATCACTATTTTTATTTTTTCCACTATCCATGTCCATTTTTCTGATATTTTTCTAATGAGCAGGTGTAGGTTAGGTCTCTGAGTAGTTTGTTAATGTAGTCTGAAGTAACATAGAGATTATAATGATGATTATGATGATGGCGACGTTAATCGTGACAGTAATAATAATGTGAGGATCATAATGTCAGAAATGCTGATAGAGGCTTGGACAGTTTGGTGTGCAGGGGCAGCATAATTGTCCATTAAACTTCTCAGAGAAGTTTTGGTTGTGGAAAGAAAAGCACTGGGAGCCCTAGGCCCTCTACTCATTATCTGAAAATACTTCGGCTCCCTGTCACTACTAAGCCTTTTTTATTCTTGTTAAGGGGCTCCTTGGAGACTGGATTGTTTGTAATTCCTCATCTAGCCTTTAAAAAACTATCATTTATGCAGCAGTTACCATCAGGATATGTGGATTCTGTTACCTTAACCTACCGCTGTGATCGTGACCATAGTATGATTTCAAATAGGACTGAATACAAAAAGAGTAAATCAATAAATAATCTTTGAGATTCAAAGTGTATGATGTTAGCATCTTTTGAATCTGAAGATAAATTTAGACACAATGTGCTTGTCGCTGTTTCAGTACATCCTATATAGGCTTAGCCTATATGTGACCCTGGATAGGACAATATTTAGCCAAGATACAACTATTTGAAAATCTGGGATCTGAGGGTGCAAAAAATCGAAATATTAAGAAAATCACCTTTAAAGTTGTCCAAATAAAGTTCTGAGCATATTACTAATGAAAAATTAAGTTTATATATATTTACGGTAGGAAATTTAGAAAATATCTTCATGGAACATGATCTTTACTTGATATCCTAATGATTTTTTGGCATAAAAGAAAAATCGATAATTTTGAATCATACAATGAATTTTTGGCTATTGCTACAAATATACCTGTGCTGCTTAAGATGGTTTTGTGGTCCAGGGTCACATATAAGGATACTTCTGAGGGTACTGCCCTAGTATCAAGCTGAATGTATTTTCTAAATGCATATTACTGATCTTATTGTGAATGATTCATTCACACATATGCACATAAAAATGACCATGTAATTTGTAATCAAAATGTCATAACTCAGTCTGCCGGTGAAATGACAGACATCCCTCTGGTGATGCAAGCTGGACTTACCCATTTTGCCTGCATAAACCCTGCCTCTTTCTTACAAATTCAGCTCTGCCTCCATCTAATCAACAACTGATGTTCATTCCATACAAATTTTTCTTTTTCAATAAACCATTTAACTGATGCATGTTACAATGCAGAAAAAAAGATCTTTTGCGACTATAGTAAAGGTTTCATAGTAAAGGTGCACTAAGCAATTTTTCCCTCATTAAAACTTTTAACGTTACAAAATGAGTAGCACATTTGAAAACAAAAAAATTGACCTTCACTTAACATGAAGAGAAGGGGGGAAGAAAGGGTGGAAGAGGACATGATATTTTCATTAGCATGAAATTATTTTCCCCGCTGAATACTCATACAGCATCTCAGCACATGTGCTAGAAATCAATATTTCCTATTTCCATATTATTCTAAGGCTATTGATCCAGCAGAAGCAGCTCGCCTCTGAGTGCTGCGATATATTCAATCCTCTAGTCTAATCTGGGAAAAATAAATAAATACTCAAACAAGCAGTCTACCTGAGGCAATGAAACAGAGTCAAGACTATACCACTTACGTAGAGTGCAAAATATGCATATTAATGCATGCAAATGTATTGGAATTCTTTTTTAAACGTTAAAGAGATTGTTCACCCAAAAACAAAATTCTGTCATTAATTACTCACCCTCATGTCGATCCAAACCTGTAAGACTGTCATTCATCTTTAAAACTCAAATTAAGATGCTTCTGATAAAATCTTTCTGACCCAGCATAGACAGCAACACAACTACCACGTTCAAGGCCCAGAAAGGTAGTAAAGAGATGGTTAAAATAGTCCATTTGACATCCATCCGCATTCACGAGAGTACCACGACACATTCATCTACATTGGCAAGCGACAAATGACAGTATCATGATTCATCTTACCTACAGAAATATTTATAATAATTTAAATATGGTGTTATAGAGACCATATTTCTCAAGCTTAGAGTCACAGATATTCAGTTTTCTCAAACCTGAGAAGAACTATTGTTGTGTTAGGTGTTTGTGGATGTTCTGATTTAATCAAACTTGCTGGAGAACTCTAATCTACACTAAGAAACAGATGACAACATTATTTTGTGCAGGCGTATATGTACCAACACAGATGATATTAGATCCTTTCAGGCTAATATACTGGTTATTTCATTCATTTTATACACAGAGGGCTCTACTTTATGTGGGATGCAGGAGCTTTGTTGATTTATCAGGCTATTGAAAGTGTATTAGAAAACCAGATTAGTTTGACGCTATAAAATTATACTTGACTACATTGTGCGAACACAAATATTGTCTGTATTTACAACAAACAGCCTCGCAGTAATCAACTGTTTGTGCCTGCAGGCCGAATGTCACAGTAAATGATATCAAATACACTGGCTATGATATTAGACTCACAAATGATGACTAAAGGAGTCAGATTAGCTCGACTGCCACACTGAGATCAATAAATAATGCAGCAGAAATGGGCTTCGGAGAGCTGCAGTAGATCTACACTTTGTTGTGTGTCAGATTTGGGAGAAACTGTAGTCTCCAGTTACTTTTTAAAACCGCGTTGTCCACCCCACTCATTAGTTTTTCACACCGATGGAATAACGTAGATCCTGCCAGCAAGTTTATTTCCCCATTGTTTCGATTATTCGAAAGGTTTTGTGCCAAGTTTGGACTCTCAAATGCCTGATTCAGCACAACTATGGATGATTTTTAAGGTCAGATCTGAATAGTTCTAAACATCATCAGTTGTTGATGCATTTTTCCCATTAAACAAGCTGGTATACATTTTATGATTACAGTTATTGATTAAACTGGTTTTCCGATGGGCAACATTCCACTTTTACAATATGATTTTCCTACTGTGTAATGACATCAGCAAGAATAATAAACCTGCAAATTACATAACAAAACACTAAACCAATTACAATTTATTTTAAAGAAAGTCAGCACAAGCACACTTTCAAGCTAAATATTTTACACAAATATTTTTTTCCATACATATCCATAGTGAATATGATGAACTTCACATGTGGTTACCCCTAAACTTGAGCTAAAATAATGAAAACCACCAAAAAAGGATAAGTTGGATAAAAGTAACCACACAAATGATAAAGAAAAAGGTTCTGAGAAAAGTTCTTGCATCATTTGTTTGCAGATGCCACATGGGTTTAATGTTAAGTTCAAACATTCCACTGTAAAATGGAATTTTTTTTAAAAATTCTTTAGCAACCAGCATTCTGAATAAATCTTGAGATATCACATTATTTTGGTTAAGCAGTCCAAGTTGCTGTTTAATTTGCTGTACTTCTTCACACTCCATGTTGAACCTTTTTATATTCCACAAGCGTAGCTAAATAATTGAAATCACGCTGAAAAATAACGAACCTTTAACAGTTTTTCATAGCAATTTTATAATTGGAAACTAAAACCAACCTACTCACGATTAAACATTCCACATTTTCAAGGTCGATAAATAATTAGATATTTCTTATTCTTGAGCGCTGTTTTGCTTTCTTTTATCAGTTATTAGAAATGTACTGCAGAAGAACAAAGAAGGAAAACAAATGTCAGCAATGAGCTTTGTTTCATGCTGAATCTGGCTGTATAATGAAGCAGGCTTCGTCAGATCGATGCATGTGATGAATATTGGTGAGTTAGCTTCTCTAGAGACCACACTCCTGATTGTGTTTGCGTCTCTCCAGATGGTCTCTAAACGGAACGCTCATTGATCTTCGTGGTGACGAGAGGCGTCGCCTGTCTGGGGGTAACCTGATCATTACCGGCCTGGATCGGGACCAAGACAGCGGTGTCTACCAATGCACCGCCTCCAACACCCGGGGAACCATTCTCAGCCAGAGAACCACACTACAGTTTGCATGTAAGTTATGTGAAAGCATTTTTTTTTAAAGATGTTGTGTGTCATTTTTGGTTGTCAAAATCAATGCTTTTTTCTAAAGCCACTTTTATATTTAGATATTAGATATTATTTTTAGATATTAAAGGGATAGTTCACGCAAAAATGAAAATGACCCCATGATTTACTCGCCCTCACGCCATCCTAGGTGTACATGACTTTCTTCTTTCAGCTGAATACAATTGGAATTATATTTAAAAAATGTCCTGGCTCTTTCAAGCTTTATAAATGGCAGTGAATGGGTGTTGAGACTTTGAAGCCCAAAAAACATGTCCATACATTATAAAAAGTGCTCCACATGGCTCTGGTGCATTAATAAAGTCCTTCAGAAGTGAATCAACGCATTTGTGTAAGAAAAATATCCATATTTAAAACTTTTCAGCGGATGATGTAGGATGTAGATGTAGTGTAAGCTCCGATGAGAATATGCTAGTCTTGCGAGAAGTTTTGTTTAAAGCAAGAAAAAAGGAAAACCAGCCTACTCTTGGCTTACACTGAAATCCTCCATCATTTTTCTTTACAAATCCTCATTTTGTACTCTCTTCTCTGCGCTTCTGCGTTCTTCACAGGGTTCGTCTACATCCTACATCATCCGCTGGTGCGCCACACTCTTGTGAACACACATACAGTACAACACTTAGTGGAAGCTAGAGATCACAGTTTATAAAGTTTTAAATATAGATATTTTTCTACACAAATGCATCAATTCAATTCAAAATATCTTTGCTAACCTCCTGGAGCTGTGTGGAGCACTTTTTATGATGGATGGATGCAGTTTTTTGGGCTTTAAAATCTGAACACCCATTCACTGCCATTATAAATATTGGAAGAACTTCAGTTGTATTCGTCTGAAAGAAGAAAGTCATATACACCTAAGATGGCTTGAAGATGAGTAAAACCTGGGGTAATTTTCATTTTTGCGTGAACTATCCTTTAAATCTGGACAGGGCTTGCTTGTTTGTTTTTTTAATATAAAAAGTTCTATTTTTAGCAATTGTAAAAGCCCTTTCACATCAAAAAGTGAAATGAATAAGCCTCAGGCTGAAGGAAAAGTAAATTCACATCTGTACAGTAGAACGCAGGAGAAGAAAGTTCAACACTCTTCAGCAATAAAAAAAAAAAAAAAACAATGAAGCACAAATGTTAGTAATTTTTCTTATTAGTATGGTTGATTTAGATCATCAAAGGTCAGCAGCCAAAAGACATCGGTTAATAAAATGGGATTAAATACATAAAGGATATTTGTGTTATTTAACATTTAATTATTGCAGGTTTCATTTCACTATTTTAATTCATTTTGATGAATACTGAATCTGTTTTTTGCGAGTAAGATCAATTAATGCATGTTCACATTTAGTCTAGAACTACAGTAACATCATGTTTACACAGCGTACAACGCCTTTGTACTTCTGATTTCTCTTAACATTGGGACAGGAGATTTGTCAGTCAACAAATTTTCTTGTAAATGAAAAAGTAATGTGTTACTTTACTAGTTAATTGAAAAAAGTAATCTGTTACTTGTAATGCGTTACCCCCAACACTACATATATATACAGCCTTATTGTAAAAATATAACTAAAATATTTTAATCCAACATTAGCTCAGCCAATACTATTGAGTTTGGGCATGATTTGTCCAAACAATGGCAAACTGGGGGTGTGTTTTGCTTTATATAAGTAGTATTGTAAAAGCACCAGCTTTGGTATTTAGTATTCACATGGCATTGCTGAAGAAAGAGCAATCAAACGAGCTGTCAAATGTGACAATTTCACAGGGTGAAGCGCCATTTCATCGACTTCAAACTCCATCACTCATTCTCATTAGTCACCAGCTTCAACGGCATCTTTGTACGCTGCGTATTGACTCGCCATATTAATACCCATACTGTCTGCTTCACAAAGTAAACTGCCAAGTATGAGAATAGGATTCTAGCCACATGGCCTCTGTGCAGATGATTTAAAACGCTGTCCATCTGCATGCTCAAAGAAATCAGTTGTTTGTTTTTTTTTAAGATGGGAGACGGGGTATTTGGGATGAGAACATGTCTGGCCATGGACTCCTTTTGTCTTTTCACTTTCATGCCGTCTAACTATTGATCCAACCATGGGAATACACAGAGCATCCCACGTCCCACTTAGAAGACAGATTCCCATCTTTATGGGTGGGATAATGAATCTCACTTCAGGGGACTGGTTAACAGGACTTGCTTGACATTTATTTCCTATATTGATCATTGGTTAGTCAAAGGGGAATTATGATTTTAATAGGATGATAATGCCGCTGGCTTTGATAATATGTCAATGTGGCATTTCTTATCTTTTAGACAGCTGTTGAAAACGCCATCCTGCATCTGCAAGCCAGTTTGAAATACATGCTTAACTGTAAAATTTGTCATTGGGAGATTTATTCCATGGTGGCTTTCTATTGGCTGTGTATTGGAGTAATCCTCTCCTGAGGCGAGTTTGGAATGAGTACCTTTCTCAAGGGTGTAGTAGCAGCAGAGCAAATTTGTGACCTGACAAACCATGGCTCACAAAAGCTCCCTAGAATTCAAAGCCTATTCAGATTTTTAACCAGCAGGCCCTATATAAAAATAAAAGTGTGATGGGGTGATCAAAAGCATATTTAATTTGTATTTTTGTATCCCTAGTGAAAAATAAATATACTAAAATGTATTTAAAATACATTTGTTTCATGCTAAGTATAGTACAAATACATTTACATATTATGTACTTAATAAAAATACCCTGCAAGTGTACTTTTAGTGTACTAACTGCTAAATTGGAACAACTAATTTTGTACTTAATGGCCTTTAATTGTGCAGAAGTAGTGCTGAATTCCAACTAAAGATATACTTAAGTATATTTAATTGTGGTAAAGTGGAACTATTGCAAGTATACTTCAGGTACACTTTAAATATTTTGCATTTAAAGACTGATATTATTTAAAGATCATACAATTCTCATCAATAGTGACATTAAAACATATTTTAGGCTTACTATTAAAAAAAGTGCACTGTGCACAAGTAGTACTTGAAATACATTTTAATTACAATTTTTATATCAGTAAGTCTCAAGCGATATGTCAGTAAATATATTAATAGACTTGAACTATACTTAGCATAAAATAAATGTATTTTAAATATACTAATTTTTACTAGGTATATATCAGAGCTTAGAACAGTTTGGCAACCATGGTTATTATAGATTTATTGTATTTATTTATTTTAATTTTGTAAATTTTTATTCATTTTTAATTTTCAATTTGCCGTTTCACTTCATCTTTTTTTAAATAAATTTTTTCATTTAGTTTTTTTTTAGTTTTAGTTTATTTAGTCAGATTATTTTAGTTTATTAGGACTGCCAAAGTTCATGTGCAGCCTCAATATTTAAAGCTTTAACAATATTAAATAACAGTTACATATCAATTTTAAATGTTTTTCGATTTCAAGTTTCCTAATAAACCATATTAAAATTTAAAAAATAATAATTTGTGGATGCTTTAATTTTATTTTACATCATTTTGGTGTTGAAAAAGGTTCAATGGTTTCATTTTCTTGAAAAAGTGATTTTTTTCTGTTTACTTTTTATTAACACTTAAATAAACCAGATGCATGCCGAGTATCGAGTGTTAAACGAACAGGACCTTGACGTTGAATGTTCCACCATCTCATAAGAACGAATCAATAATAGTTATGGAAATGAATCCACAAACACTCAACTCTTCGACCTTCGCGTCCAGATATGAATGTTTTCCATTTATGAAGCGGCCCCATTCACTGTAAAGACGTTTGGCTTACCACACGGCCTACAGCCATCACATGAGTCCAGCCTTATAGATTTTAACACAGGAGACTATTAATCAGCGCCCGTGGCTCTGCCGCTCGGGCTTTAAAGCCATTCATCCCGTTACTGTGAGCCGAGCAAGTCTTGCTCTTTCCACTTCCACCACGGCTCAGTACGACCCGGCTGTGTGGGACTTCTTTTCGGTCAGCAGGGAATCTCTCATTAATCTTTCCCGCTGTTTTCCACCACCTCTCCCTAATCCTGATGTTTTCTTCTGCTTCTTTTGTTTTTTCCGCTTTTTTCCCAGCGCTGTAATTTGTCTTATCGGTCACATTGACTCTATATTGTTTGTGCTGGGGAGCCTGGCTCTTGGCTTGTTTGCTTAAGGGTGTGGAATTGGCACAGCAGGCTACGGTTACAGAAGGCCTTCTCTGTCACGAAACAAGGAGAAGGTTTTTATCATGCCAGGTATACGAGCCGGCTGCCAACTTCCTCTCCTCCTGTTAATTTGTGAGGATGAATCGTGTGGACATGTATTGACAGGGAGGCTACTGGCTCAGTGGGTGAGATTAAGATATCTCTGGTAATGATGCGGCTTACTGCTGGTAGGTGGAGGCGATGTTAGCATCCCTTTTTTCATACACCCTCACAGTGTTTCGCTAGACTGCATTGTTAGACACCCACTGTATGCTTTGGATTATTTTCAATCACTGAGTCTGTTTCCTTCATTTTGCTTTCTCAAATATTGAGCGCTACTAAATGATTACTGTCGACGTTGCTTCTCCATTCGCTTTGCTATAACGCGAACTGCCTTTTTCATTATGCATGCAAAATAATTACCTCATGCAAATGTATCTCATTCCACGTTTAATCTGTTACAGATCTGGAAAACTTCAAAACTCAGACAAGAAGTGCTGTGAATGTGAGGGAAGGCCAAGGGGTTGTTTTGTTATGTGGCACACCTTTGCATTCCGGGGGTAAGTTGGTATATTACTATGTATAAGTCGCCATTTATTATTGTGTTATTGCGAACAATTCATTGGATAGTCAAACGAAACATTTTACTTCATAATCTTTAAACAAAATTGCTCTTCCTCTGCAAAGACATTGCTTTTCATTTGACGTCACTTATGCTGCAACAGCAATGTTATTTTAGTATTATTTCTATACCATTATATTTATTTATTCATATTTTCAACTAGCTTATATTTTTATT